>UELU01138999.1:22599-78058 GCA_900490025.1 Megastigmus dorsalis
CCGCCACTACTGTCTCGGCGATGATCGCCGCCGCCTCGATGATGATCGTCGCGGTCTCCTCTGTCGCCACGGTCACCGCGATCCCTTCCGCCGCCACCGCTGCCACCGCCGTAGCCGCCACCACCACCTCCACGGCCACCGCTTCCTCCTCTACCACCGCCACCTCCGCCGCCACCTCGGCCGCCGCCGCCGCCGCCACCACCGCCGCGGCTGCCCTGCCAATTACTCTTATGCTGGGCTATCTGGACCTTAATGGTGCAGCCCTTGAACTCTTTGCCATCGAACCAGTTGATGGCTGAGCGAGCGGCGTTCTGGTCGTCGTACGTTACTGTTGCCTCGCCCTTGTTTTTGCCCGTGCTTTTGTCCTTGTACATCCAAATCTTGGGCTTACCAGTACGCTTGTCATTCTGCAAGGTTAAAAACGATAAATGAAATTGTTTACGTAGCGATACTTTAAGACTAAATGAAAGAATGATTTGTGGTTTGTCTATTGAATCGCTTTAACCGAGTGGAACAGCGTTTAAGTTCAAATAGATAAATCGTCTTAAATGAATGTCTATTGATCACAGAAATATCGTTTCGTGCTAATTTATAAAGATGACAACAATAGTAACCTTTATGAGACCAATAGCGCCGAAATGTTGGCAGATTTCTTCTTCCGTAACGCCAACGTCCATTCCTGATACGAAAATGGTATCCTCTTGTAAAACCATGCCATCATTGCTTCCACGATCACCGTATCCTCCTGCAATAGCATCATTGGTTTTGAATAGTTCAATTTATACATTAGTGGGATCAAAATTTCCTACGGCTATTGAATGAACTAGACTAATTTGAAATAATTTCAATGTAAGTTATCAATTTTACAAAAACTGTATCATAACAATACATTTACTTTACTATTACAGGAGATTTTTTTTTGTACATAAACTACTTTTCTTTCATCAAAAACCTTTCATTTTTTCTTAGATGTGATGTGATTTAATGGTAGATTTTCTTATTTTATCTGAGTTGCATTAAAAATGCAAGGCCGAATATATTTTCTTTTATGTAGTGATTTGTAATTAAACAAGTGTTGATCACTCATAACTTAATGCTATTTTATTTTTCATTCTTCATACTTTCTTATCTTAATACCACTTTTATTTATTTATAAAACTCCAAATAACTCCCTAAAATAATGAATTCTTTTAAGTAACTAAAGCGATGAATTTCATCGAAATGAATTTTCTTTCTCTTAAACTTATTTGTAATTCATCTTCAGTATCCTAATGCTTGTAAATTCCTTTTTTAGCACATAGATGCTTGAATTAAAACCCGCTGGCCAGACTCGTGCTGTTGCAATGAGTGTACGACGACAAATTATTAAACATCAGATAGCAGCTTCACATACAAAAGGGCTGCAGCATTTCTTCAGCTATACTTCATTTTGTTGACTACACACAAATACCATTTTATTTTTAGCAAGACAGATTGTACTGATTGATTGTTTTTCTTTTTCTTTTTGTACTATTTCTTATATTTTCCACCAGCTGCCTTTTACTACACACTTAAGCATAAGAAATATCACGTTTGCATGATTGTTTCTTTTCAGTAAGGAAGTTGTATTGTAAGTATCGGAAAGGTCTTCATATTATACCTTTATAAATTAAACTCAATATTTTTAGAACTGCCTAACATACCTCACTCGACATAATCGTCATGGAATTATAAATTAACACAATTTCGTTTGTGTTTTCATATGTGATGTTAAAACATCTTTTTTGTATTAAAGTAATTCATTAATTTTAAGATAAAATTTAACAGGAGGAAATAATTAATTTTAGGTAAATAAAAAAAAAGTGTTTTAAAGGTATACAAAATTACTATACATGGGAAAAAGCAATTGGTGATTAAAATATAATCTTCTTTATGCCAATACTATCAAGCTAGTATTTTTTTACGGGAAATCCTTTGGGATAACTGATGCGCTTTTTTGGCAGCCCTTTCATATAATCAGAGCGACCGGGTATTTTAATAAGTCATAAATATTAGAGTGAATGCATGAATAGCACCAGACTTGTACAGAGAGTCTGGTGCATTTACCTTTGTTATAACCACCACGGCCACCGCCACTGCTAAAACACAGAAGCAGATATACCAATGAGTCGACTCATGGACAGACAGAATTCAATCGTTGAGTGGCTACACACTATGCTGCTTCGCCACCACTTCTTAATCTTCTGGATGTACCTACTGTCTAAAGTCTTTAATACCATATTACATAGTCTAGCAGTTTGGTCTAAATTTACTTGTCTCGTCACAGTCCTTAAAAGTCTCAATCATGCGAAATACTTGAATAAAATAATATAAATGTTACTTTTCAAAATCGTAAATAGAAATCAAATATGGGTCTAAATCTTGCACATCAGTACATTTTCTCCTCTCACCCATTTTTTGGAACACATGTTTTAACCTTGCTTTCAGTTTCTAATTTACATTCACACAGGAAATTTTGAAACATAACATGTACATATAAAAATGTTTTTAATCTTAGAAATATAAAAAAAGGAAGAAAAAAAAAGTAGAAAATCAACAGTACAAGAAAGTAATTTAAAATTATAATTAATGTTGAAAAACCATCATTCTGTCCGAAATTAGAAAAAAAAAAAAAGAAAAAAAATATATATGAAAAAAGTTTACATTTGTCTATAAAAATTCCAAAGTGTTTTGATCACATGAAAAACATTGACTTTGAACATGTAATTGGTCATGCAAATCTTACAGAAGACTTATGTTTTCTTAAAAATACGTATATATGCAGCGTTGATATACAGATATATATCTATACCTTTTATGTCAAATTGTCATATACAACCTGTCTATTATTTTACCTGTTTAATTCTGTGTATATGTGTGTTAAACCTGTAGACACACTTTAAATACATTAAAGGCCCCACAGGGTATTAAACGATTGCACAAGCAAAATGTAGTACATTTTTATGGTTATTTTGTATTGTAAACCTTCGTTCCAGAAATTTTATAAGTTTGTTACCTTTCATCTTACTCAAGTACCATTCCATATTTTTCACTTGGATAAAGACATATCGTCCATTGCATGTGTACAGTATTATTAGTGTTTTCTTCATTGCTATCCATCTCGCATATATAATTAAAACAGAAACAGAAACTTACTTGTAACTGCCACCTGAACGATCGCCATATCCCCTTCGATCGTCTCCACCGCCATATCGGCTACCACCGCCGCCACCACCACCACCACCTCCTCCTCCTCCTCCTCCTCCTGAATTTTTACAATAATTAATATATTTAAGGAATCATTACATTCATTTAATCCTTTAATCACCAGTATTTATTTAAAATAACATACTATAATTCCATGATTATAAGTATAAGCTTCAAAAGACTGAGATACCTGTGCCCAATTCAACGAATAAATAAATTCGAAAAGAAAATTAAAGCCTGCAATTATTAGTAAACATAAATGACTTCAACTTAAAAATTAAAATCTTTTAAGAGTATAGCATGTACATTTTATCATCTAAACCGATGATGAATTTTTAACTGTAAGGCTTTACTTTCAATTAAAATGCTATTATAATTAATTTTACCTATGCTACATCATTATTGCCTATTGTATACATAAATTAAAATATGAAATTGGTGTTCAAAGGATGCAATAATATATAAACATAAGAAAATTATGATTACCACTACTGTATCCGCCTCCTGAACTGCTTCGATTGTATCCTCCACTGCCACCGCCACCACCACCGCCACTGCTTCCTGTGTTTCCACTACCGTAGCTACTGCTGTAATTATTACTGCTAGTGCCATTGTTGGAACCACCAGTACTACCGTAACTACTTTGGTTGTAGCCTCCTTGGCTCTGAGCCTGACTGTAATCTTGGTTAGATTCGCTATCCTGGTAACTCTGGTAGTTCTGATAGTTTGGTGGAGGTTGACTGTATTGATTATATGTAGGTGTACTGCCTGTACTTGGAGGTGGGTAAGATGTGTCCGGAGCAGTACCAGTTGCCGGAGGTGGCTGACTGTACTGGTTGTAGCTTTGTTGCTGATAGTTAGCGTACTCTGTAAAATTGGTTTAAAAAAAGAAACAATTAATTATTAATGGATGATGAATTTATATTTTATAAGAAGGAACGTTTGCTAATGACGACTAACATCCACAATCCCTGAATTCCGCTAAAAAATTAATATGGATAAATAAGAAAAGTCTTGAAATATCATGAAACCGCATAATTTGCGTCGAATGTATCATTGATTTTCGTATTATACGCATATCAGCCCGTAGAAATGGTCGGCGTCTACATGGCGCGCGCGGCTTGGGCGCGAAATACTACGATGGCGGACCGACTCGGAATTTTCGGCTACACGACGCCGATATGAAGGATTATAAATAAAAGTAAATTCGATGTACTTACGATTGTCCGTCATTTTGGATTGTTGAATTTGACGGAACTTATACTAGAAATAACAACGAGGCCTAATGGCGCACAAAAAGCCTCTGGCCGCACGCGACAATTCGACGGCGGCTTTAGAGCGTCGTGATGTGGGTACACCCAACGAGGCAGAGAGAATAGAAAGAGGAAAACGCCGCTAGCGGCAAGTCTTGTCCCAAAGTTCCAGCCACTGCCGATCGTCGTCACTGTCGATCTACGTCTCTCTTTCTTCTTCAACTCCCACTACCCGGCCACATTTAACTTTGACTTGATTCAGGCCTTCGTCCATGCAGAGGAGTAGGTAAACGTGCTTCTTGCGCATGTACTTGTCCAGAGTAAACGGAAGTGACGAACCTTTTGATGCTGAGTAGTATAGAAGCTGTTTGTGCATTGCGCCTACAATGCCGGAAACTCTTGGCGCCATCTGATCTTGTGCTTTCACGCGGTCCCAGCTAGACGCGTCTTCTACATGCTTTGGCCAGCTGCAAAAAAGTCAAAAGTTGTAAACAATAATTATGAAGTAAAAGTTGCAGATCTTTAAATGTTATAAAAATGATTGATGATCATTTTAATAAATTTTGACTGTTATCAATTTTTGAGAATGATCTTAGCAGAATTTTTTATTACAAGCTATGGCGGGGTTGAAAAATTAAGTTACAAAGCGCGAAATTAAAATGAGTTTTAAATACTTTTTATCGAAACTGTTATGAAAAATATAATTTTTTCAACATTTTTCATAACAAATGTATATATATTTTTAAAAATAAGTTTACTTTTAATAGCGTCATTATTGTCTGAAATTTTTATCCAGCAAGTATAACAATTGATGAATAAGTACATATATATTATGTGCACATGTGTACTTGACGTTAGGCATGTGTTAAAGGCATCTTAACCCATTAACGACCAAAATCCCGAATTTTCAACAACTTTTTCTAGGCTTTTTTTCAACTAAAAAAAGGTTTGAAGAAATTTTAAAAAGATAATATTCGACGTATTTTGAGCTGTTCTTTTGAATGGTGATACCGATTTTTTGTTAAAATACTCCCACAAAAAAATATGGTGTTTTTCAAGAAAAAAAGTTAAAAAATTTGGAAATTTTCAACTTTATGAATTTTTTTAATAAGGAAAATAAAATGACAATAATTCAAAATACTGCAAAAAAAGTGCAATCGATGTTGAAATATTACAGGAAAATTTTTTTCATGATTTTTGCAGGAGTATTTTAACAAAATATCGGTATCACCATTCGAAAGAACAGCTCAAATACTTTGGCTATGATCTTTTTCAAATTTTTTCAAACTTTTTTTTAGTTGAAAAAAAGCCTTGAAAAAGGTGTTGAAAATTCGGGGTCTGGGTTAAGGGACAGATTGGCAGAAACTTTAAATCAAAAAGTTAATCAATTGTAAATTTCAACTCATAGTTTATTATAATGTGCATATGTTCAACGACTTTTTAATTAATTAAATTCATTTTAGAACCCAAAGACGTTTTGGGAAAAATAAGAAAAATATTTTACTATTGTTTACGATACTTTATTCTTGTAAACAATGCTAAGCATAGCAAAGCCAATTGTTTTATTTTCGTACAGCGTTGAAAATGGAGTTTGGAGGAGTTCTGACAACAAACGCAAACATTTGAATTTGCAACATAACCGCAAACAAAGTCAATTCATCCGTCAAAAGACTTTTATTATTTTAGTTTTAATATTGCAACCTACAAAAATATTCTGCAGTCGCTCCTTAATGAGTAAACAATTTATAAATAGCCTATAAACTTCAAAAATCAATAATGAAAGATATCATTCATATTAATCTTATGGACGTCGTTTTTCGGGAAAACGCATTTCCAGGAAGAAGCACGCAGTCACAGGGTGGGTGATGAATTAAGGTTGAATAACAATATTACTTATACATTTTACAATGTTAGTACCGAGGTAAATACAATATAAATAAAGATCATTGCACGTGTGTTCGAGGAGATATACTTAGAGAAAGTATAATTTTCAGGAAAGGAGACAAAGAGAAAAAATAGAAGTGCAATATCGTGTAGCAGCTGCACACCTCTCTTTCTGCCTCTCTCTCTCTCTCTCTCTCTCTCTTCACGTTGTCAGTAAATATAAAGCTGCATCGCCGCTGAATTTGCGCGTGCACCGTATACACCGCTACGATGAGCTTAGGTATATCCCTTCCCTTTAGTATTCGCGACGCGCAGTGTCGCTCTCTCTCTCCCTCTTTCTGTTGCGAAGTGTAACACGAAACTGTATACACGTATAAGTACTCGCTAACACTCGCGTACAGTTTGTGTCATATTTTGACACGACTACGGACTACGGAAGGAGAGAACAGGTCTTCATATTAGGGATCAGGGCACAACGCATAAGTATCTTGTAATATATACAACGTATTATGCGCATGGCTTAGACCGCAGAAGCGTCCTTTTTCATCCGTTGAAAAGGGTGTTTTTTGATGTTTCTTTCGCAACAGCAGAGAAGGAAAACAAGTGAAGGGAGGACGCGAGCACCGTTACATTTGTCGCGTGCACCAAGTGTTCTACGACTTCTTCCCAGGGATTTTTTCCAAGTTACTCGCATGTTCTTTAGCGAGATTAAGTATAGTTGAGTGTGTATATAATAGAGGAGGTGCAGAGGTGGGGAATATTGTCTGTGCTCCGCTGCTCAGCTGACTCTCCTTACGCGTGTGCATTGTTGCTATCGAAATCGCGAGAGGGACGCTGCTGCTGTTGCAGGCTGCTACTTAACACATACTTATACTGCTGCTGCTGCTGCTCCCGCTGCTGAAAATATGAGGTAAGTGGCATGGATGTGTGTGTGTCTCGCGAGCGCGCGATTTTTTCCCAAAGTATATATAATAACTCGTTCGGTTTCGCTCGTGACTATGCGAAAGTGGAGCAGGGGAGAAAAAAGTTAAGCGCCGCAATTGTTGTGCTTGGCTTGTGCTTTGTCGATAATACACCACCGATGGCGTGAGAGAGAGAACGGTACACGTGAGCATTTGACGTTTCGCCTAGCTTGGGTCGCGCGTACAATTTCTACAGTGCATGTGTATCCTGTATGCGACTGTTTTTTTATCGAGTCGTGGGGTGCCTGTGACTTGTGAATGCGACTAGCTAATTCGGAAAGGGACGCGATTTTAAACGAAACGGAGAGAAAGTTAAAGTCACTCGGCTGTGGCCGACATTTTGCTGTCTCTGTCTTTCTCGATTACATGTGTACAATGGCAAAGTTGACATTTGCAGTTCGTGGCGTCGTTGAAAGCGATGACGAACATGTCTATTGATAAAGTTGGGGATTTGACACTTGTTCCTCGAACGATTATTTGTCTTTATTTTTGTTTTCTCTCTTAATCGGACATAAACAATGACAGTTTAAGTGGGAAACTTTTATGAACGAATCGGATAAATGCGATTATTGATTCAACGTATTTTTGTTTGAACATTTTTTTTTCAAACTGATAAAAGAGGAATGAGGAAGTAAGTGTGCTTAATGATAAATATTGAATGATTTGTATTGTTTTCAGTGGAAGACCACAAATGGCCACAATGAATGGAAAGAGGCCAGCGCCGATGCCTCAAAGGCACCATCAAAATGAACCAACTTCGCAGCACTTCTATTTAATCAAATATATATATGAATGTAAGATACTTTTTATCTTTGAGATATAATAATATAAAAAGCTTGCAATAACATTTTATTGTTTTTACAGCCTGGAATTCAGTATCAAAAGAATTAGATAAATATCATAATCAGCAGCACGGGAATTCCTCGAATTACAGAAATTCAGCTTTAGTAACATATTATCAAGAACATGAACCAAATCCACAACTTAAAGGTAGATATTGGATTTATTTAACCTACCTACCCACTACCTAGCTTTTAATATAATTTTACAATGTATGTGTAAAATGATTTAGACTGTAAGTGCATTGAAACATTACTGCCAGTTATTTGATAAGTAAATGATTATTGTAAATACTATTAAATAATTCAATTAACTTTTTGAATAAATTCAATTGAAAAATTGTAAGTAATATTTTATTATCTCTTTTTAAGTGAGATGTTATCAAAGTAAATCATTTATATATAATAATTTTAAAGTCAAGTTCATAATACAGTATCAAACTTTTAAACTTGAATGAATAATGAAAGCATAAAATTAGTAATAACTTTGATTTCTATTCAAAACTAATACCATTGATTTTTCAGATTTTGAACCATTTGATCTAGAAGCATATTGTAATCAACGAGGAGTGCAAAGTATTACCAGGAATACGAGTTCATAGTCTTGGATTTCAATTGTGAAATACAATCTAATATTCTTAAATAGTTCTAAGATTCCAAGAGAAGAAGAAAGAATAAATTATTTCAAATATCTGACAAACACCATTAATCTTTTGTTGATGAATCTCTATTGTTTGTCAAGAGTTAAATTAAATATTTATGTGTCAAATTCAAAAGTGAAAAAGAAAAGTAAATATAAAATTGGAAGAACAATGCTAAAACATTCCATTCATATCCTGATGAAGCATTTATACAACAATGATTTCTCTTTTCACAGAATTTGGCATTTCGTTCAATTAACGGTACCTGTCCTATTCATTCTTGAATTGGTGTTGCGATTTTTCATACAAGAGATATTGACTTATTTATTTTACAACGGCCGAGTTGTAGAGAATCGTAATTTTTTACTAAGAGATAAAGCAAATGTAAAATTTATATAATATATTATAAATAATGACTGTAGTGAAATTAAGTGAAAATCCTGTGCATTATTAATGCATGTTTATAATATTAGAACACGCGTTTCAATTGTTAAAAAAAAAAATGTCATTTTCCATTAATTTTTCAGAATTAAATTTAAATCCTTACTATTTTTAAGTTGTTCTATTTATTACTTAAATCACACATTCATGCATTCACTTATACACATATAAGTGCATATGATTTTATTCTCAATTATATATGTATAAAGTTTGTTTAGGAAGTAAAGCAAAGGGTTTTAGAAAGAATTTTATAAAGAGGTAATATTGTGAGATGAATGAACCAATATTAGGTTCCGATAAATTTAAGTATATAAATGTGCATAAAAATTCAGCAAGTCAAGTAATTTACATTCTATTGTGATGATAAAAGTGGAATTAAATTTTCTGTTGCTTTTCTCTTAACTCGTAACTCACACTTCTAAGAAAAGCTGCAAGTGAGAAATTTGCTTCAAGATCAATGCAAGTAAATTCAATTATAAAATCTTTGTAAATAAATTATTGAATACAAACTGTTTCAATTTATACATAAAAGAAGTTATGATGGTTCATTTAATGTAATTTGTGTTATTACTGTCCTTCACATTATTTGCATTTTCCTAATTGGTAAGAAATTGGTTGCGAACAATATTTGTTTTAAATAAAGAAAACACAATAAAGACTAAGTAATTAGAAAAATTAATATAATTATAATATTATAAATAATATTGATGCATAAGTTTCATTGATTTATGCTTTAAATTTTTAATCCTTAAAGTACATATTTACATTAACTTTTGTCTTTACAAGATTCATTACTAAAGTGTTTGTTGTTATAAATATTTATTCCTTGCATTGATAGCACAAATAAATTCAAATATTTATTGAAAGTTTTTAGTGAAAAAAGATAATGAAATAAAATGTATATTAAAAAAATGTTCGTAAGTAAAACATTTTTTATTCAGAAAATTTAATATTCTGAAAGAAATATGATGTATGTTTGAAGTCCATTAGGTAGAATAAAAGTGCTACAACTACTACAAGTAGTGTGCATATACTTATGTAGATTCAGTTTACTTAGAAGTAACGTAGATGAATGAAAAGTACTCGTGAAAAAAACAAACAGTAAAATCTCTCCTTTTTAGTAAGACCTTTTTTCAAGTTCTTCGTTTTGCTCAGTTATAGCGCCAAGTTGCAATACGAAGATTGAGGAAGCACTATTTTACCATCAGAGTTTAATTCTCCATTTTCTTTTAACGGGAAGCCGGAGGAGCATAGTTGCGACGTTTACGGTTTCTTACTTTTTTCGCTCAATTTTCAATATTTTAACATTTTGCAAGTTAAGTCCAATTCTGTGAACTACAAAGAATTGGGCTAAACTCGGAAAATGCTAAAATATTAAAAATTGAATGAAAAAAGTGTGAAACTGTAAACGTCGGTAACTATGCTCCTCCGGCTTCTTGTCAAGTACTTAATTTATTTCCAGGGTAATACATTATTATTCCATAATTTCAATAATATTCTATATTACATCACAATACAGTAACCCTATTATTAATTATTATTATTGTAATTATTATGTAATATTTTTCTTTTTATTCAATTAATGCATTTGAAACCTAACAAGGTTTATTTATCATACTACTGAATTATAGTATATATATATATATACAATACGATTTTGTGCAAACTTAAAAACGCATAATATAAATAAAACAGTTTATAAAGTAAATTAAATTAGAATCTTTAGACGAATTTTTATCAAATACAAATACACAATTCAAGAATTACTTAAAATATCTTTTTCACACTAATTTCGACAGTGTTTCAAATCTTCTTCCACGTATAATATACATTTACGTTATTTGTTCCAGCATATCATACATAAATGTTATTGTAGGAAAAATACATATAGGTGTTATATATATAGAAATACATAACAAGTAATATGAACGAGTTCCACCTTTTACCAACTCGAAAAGGGTGAGCACATAATATGAAATCAGTAGAGTACGCCGAGTACGGCGAGACTTGTAAATACCTATATAGGTTTTCACGTTGTCTTCATGATACATCAAAATCTGTTGACTAATAACAATAATATATATATTATTCATCAATTGTGATTATTTCTTTTATTAAATTACTTTACTGTATGTCATACATTATTTATATAACAATATAAATTTTTATTTGCCATAAAAAATATTAAAACAGTTTATATTTTATTTAGAAATAGTAAGTTTAAGATTTTTTCAGCTTTTTAAATATTTTAAAAACCCTTTTAAACTTACGTACAAAATCTAGTCTTAAAGACAATTGTTAAATTTATTTATGAATTAAACATTATTCATGGCTTTTTCTTGCATAATTATATAAATGTATATATATAAAAGAATGTCCGTAAAATTTTTATACGCTTTAAAGTATAGTACATTATAGAGATGCATTGCTCTTGTACTGGGAGCAATTTAAATGAATTTTATGTTACAACTGGGACAGCTGTAAAATCGCAATTACCATTGGTAATTTATTTCATTTTCAGAGAAATAGAGAGCAGTATATTATATCTTTAAAATGTGAAAATGCACAAAGGTTGAATTATTATACAAATTATATTAGGTATCAATTTTCGGTTCTATTTGTTTAAATCTATAGACCTATTGTTTCTCTTTTGATAACAATAACGCGCTACCTATACGGAAACATATATTGCGTAATCATACATAATTATTGCAGGTATCTATTAAAAGGGACTTTATGCATGCAAACTCTGGATAACAGTATAATTGCGCAATAATTCGTTCAAAAAGAAAAATGAGTTTGGCTTTAAAAAAAAGAACAATTTAATTTATTTGCGAATTATTTAAATGTTTTAAATTATAGAATTTATGTTATTTTACGGCACATAGATTGATATATAATTTGCATAGACTAAACTCAAAAGTATAAATCCTTTATATTTCTGAAACCAATCTGCGACATACTAATGTCTTTCATATTTTTATTTTTCCCTAAATCAATGTCAGACCCTGCCATAATATTTATAAATCTTTGTATAAGATAAATTTAAGACCTTGAATTATTTGGAAAAGTTTAAGGATTAGTCTTTTCCGAGCTAAAAAGTGGTTTGATTTAATTAAGGAACGCTCACGTATAATTAATCATTCCTAATTATTACAATAAAATACTGCTGCGTGTGGTGTAGTATTATTTAATTATAAAAAAACTCAATTAATTTATGACTCGGCAGCTTTAAAAAAATAAAAAGAACCGTCGCATAAAAAAGAATTCCTCAACAAAGCCGCAAACAAAAAGGTCTTGGCCTAAAATCGCGTCATCGCTCCCACCCATTCCCCTTCCTTACAAGAAGCATTCAACCAGTCTCCGTCACATCAAACATCCTCACAGCAGCAGCAGCTCGGTAGCAACGGTCTGCTCTAGCGAAAAATCCGAGCGACAATCTCAAAATAGCGAGAAGAAAAGGGCGCGGTTCTATCGCAATGAGCCAGCATCCAGTAGCAGCGTACACGAAAATTCACTGATGTACTATACTGCACGCACACACGCACACACACATATACACGCAGCCACACACATACCATAATCATAGCACCGCGAGAAATAAAAGCTCGACCATTAAGACGGCGACAGTAAGAAAAAGTCCAGACGCACGTTATGAGAGGGAGAGTAGAGGGAGAGTAAAAACGCGTGCGCGCCGAATAATATTGAGGGAGGGCGCGGGGGCGCGGTCAAGGAGATGCGCGTAGTCGCCGCCGTGAGGCAGCTCTCTCCACAGTCCTGCATGTGTCTCTCTCTCTCGCGCTCTACTCTGTCGTCCGTCTCTCTCGCAACCCTCTCCTTCAGCGAGAGTCGGTCGGTGGGCCGATAGGTAGGGGACTGTATGAGAGAGTAGGCAGTAGCGCGCCCGACGCGACGCCAATCGGTTGTACAACGGTGCTCCGTTCGGCCCATTTTTTTTTACTTTTCGCAAGTGTACGTATACCCCAGACGGGAGACTAGACATAGCCAGAAGAGAGACGGAGAGGGATCCAGTGGACCGGACCGGATATCGGGGAGCCGCTGATTTAATTACGTGAGCATCCGTGTTTCTCTGTGTACACGATCAGGCCCGCACTTATGTACCCTGTAACTTGCATTCTACTTACATCCTTGACATGTGTGTGTATATAAGCGACGGATACGTACATAGGGATGCTGCTTTGTTTTTGTCTCTCCCTTTGCGGTATTTGTTTTGGATTCGCGAGGATTTCCGCGTAGCTATGTGTGCTGACTGTTGGGTAAAGGATGATCGAAGCGGCTAGTCGTCGGCCTGCGGGAGATATTTTGGGTGTATACCGGGAATATTTCGAGAATGCAAGGAGAAAGGAATTCGATGCAAGGAGTAGGCGCAGAGAGGAAGCTTGAATTTTGAGGTGTACGTGCATGTGCATACGTAAACGTTTTGTTTCCTCTTCAAATTGCTTCTAGAAGGGAAGAACGCTAGAAAAGGGAGGAATGTTTCACGCGCGGAGTTATTTATCAGGTATAGGAGAAAGGATGCGGAGGCAGCGGTGGCGGTATTTTCACTGCGAGATACTTAGAATACGTAAGTGGATGGTGGTGCTGAGTGCTTGTCCGATTAAATGTGAGGTACCGCTGGGTTTTTTTCTTTGACTTTTATTTCTCCTGCCTATCTGTCTAGGGCTATAAAGTGGGAAGAAACCACATTTGCTGATTAGAATGTTTACGGGGTTTTCGCTGAGAGATGAGGACTGATACTGATTAAAATCGAAAAAAGTTATGTTAGGAACTTGGATGAATAAAGTAGGTTGGCTTTGGTATTTCGATATGAAGATATAAATTATAAACAAATTAATGAAGATACGTGGCAAGACGAAATGAAGATGTAAATTGTATAAATGTCTTTTAAGTGCAATAATTCATTTATTAACTGAATGATTGTGTATTCGAGGAAGAATTGATGTAGGTATTTTAATGCACGTGCACTACTTAGTACAAAATTCTTCAAGTGCACTGTCATTGTTTCATTTCAATACTTCGACTTTATTAGAGTGAGATGGGGTGTTTTTTTCTCTCTCGCGCAGTGTGTTTACTTCGCAGCGAGGGTTGAAAGCAAAGCATATCGCGCCCTTACTTTCATAACAACTTTTCTCGCTTTCCTTCCTATACGGAGGTGAAATACACTCTTACAATATATATATATATACATATATGTACATGCACTATGCGCGTCTCAAACAATTCATTCATTTCTGCCGCGACTTTTTTAATAAAAGTTCCAATGAAAAGTGTATAAATAGTTAAAATACAAGAGCGAATACCTTGGCTTTTCAGAATAAAGGATCTTAACATTCTTTACAAATTACATACTAAAAAGACCACTTGCTTCGAATGCAACTTGAGTTTCTAGAGAAAAAAACAAAAATGCGACATTATTTAATATAACTTATGGGCTTACGAGCTTGCTATGCCTCAGCTTTAATTAATTACTGCTATCTGTGCTGGAAATTAAGTAATGTACTTTTATTAAAGTTATAATTTCATTTAAAACGACGAAATATTAATTTATGATATTGTTTTGAATATTGTGATTCACGAGTTAATGCATGCTATAAAACATACAAGTTTTAGATTGACGCTTTCACGGCGGTTTGTGCCCTTTGCAAGTCCGAAACTGCTGCTAATACATTTACATAAATTAATGTAGATCATTGTCAAGTTACAATCGCTGCACAGTTTTAGAGTTATTACGTGTATAATATTCGTATTACTGTATACGTGTGTTTGCGCAATAAATGTTGGGATGTAGCAGAGCGTTCATTTATCATGACTATTATTAAAATCATAGGTTTTTGAAAGGTTGATAAACCCATGTTTTCAAAACGTTGATCTATGTATATATAGTTTACCTATGTACCTAGTTTACTTAGTATACCTATGTATATATAGTTTAAGTTACTGTACGTACTGTAACTTATTAAATCAGTACTTAATATTCATACTCAATTAAACACGTAATTAGTATGTGAATCCATTTACTCTAGTAAGTCTTAGTAATAAAATTAAGCACTGATATAAGCATTCTTATATGTTCATCTAAATTCCATTTCTCATATAAAGATTACGAGCATTGTGAAAGTTTTGAAGTTGCTGTCAAATTATCTTAAATCTCTTAAGCTGCTTTTAATTGCCCGCTTTTGGAAGAAATTCTGCAAAATTCACGAGCTTAAATATGTTGAAACTCAGTTGACTGTGAACTACAGTATATAAAGAAATAACTCAAAAGATACGAAAGATTTGCGGCTGTGCCAAATTTTAGATAGACGGATTACTGTGATTCTATTCCACTTATGGCGTATAAAAGCCGTTTTTCGTAGAACCATTGGTATACAAACTATTTACCAAGTTTTTACTACTTTTTAAATTTCAAGAACTCGTATTCTTTATGTTATCTCCCCATGATGATCCGATTATAAGAATGATGAGATTAAAATTAACAGTTTTCCCAAAATTTCATAACTCGACTTAAGTATAATGTAAAATTTTGGAACATTCTCTTCATAAATTATAAAGAATTCGTATATAAATTAAAAAATTTTCAATTGATATAAAAGTAATTTAAAGAATTTTTTTTCTTGCTCCGCTGTGTATTATGCACCATATTTTTTTCATTCATCTAGTCTTATGACAGGTAAAATAGATCTCGTAAAAAGGGACCACTGAAAAATATACTGAAAAAAATGCAACGGATCTTTAAAAAACTGTTCACTTGAAATGTTGTCACACTGCACTAGCTGTTGCTATAAAAGCTATATTTTCTTGCATTCTTAAAAAATTTATTTATTTTTTCGAAACATTTTTTATTCTCGAGATTTCGACCTTCAAGTAACATTGAGCACTAAGAGAAAAGAAATAATTGCAAATCTATTGTCATATAGTTTTCAAAAAATCAATTCTTCCTAATCGATGTGCATCGCTCAAGTCCTTTTTGTATATTTTTTAATGTAATCTTATTTTACGTTTTTGTAAATATATATATACATGAATGTTGCTTACTCGAAAAGCTATGAATTGAGTAGGTCCAAAAATACACAAACTCAATAAAATAAAATTCGTGGAATTCCATCGATACGGGAAACGCAAACTAACTGCAAATGCAAACATATATATATATATATATGTATATATATTCGATATTTATGAATTTCAGATACATTGTAATAAATATCTTTTCGCACATAATAAAAAAACACGTATAGATTAATAGCGTATTAGATCTGTTTTTGATCGAATAAAAGTTGACTTTGAATATATATATATGTGACTTATCCAGTTTCAGTTGTCGTGCGTTAATTTTTAATGAAATAAGGGCTAGATCCCATTCTCTCGTAGCGTATCTTTATATACAGTCTCAAACATCCTCCCTAGAATGTTTTTAAGAACGTTTTCTTTTTACAGCTACAAAGCTTCTTTTATACGAGGCCGCAAAAAGACATTTTAACGCCCGACACATTCAGTACGTCGGCCGCACTACGGCAAAAGAAAAAAGTAATTCTATACCCAAGATTGTGCGCAAACGTTTGAGCGCAACAGAGAATCTCTCGCGGAACGAAATGGTAAACACAATTTTCTGGCTCTTTGTTATTTGCATAGCACTGTACCACCGCATGCATCTCTCTCTCTCTCTCTCTCTCTCTCTCTCTCTCTACGCTATGCACACTATATCGGCTTTACATATCTCAAGATTCAATCTACAATTCAACGAGCGTCGCGTCCATTTTCGCGGACCTTCTGTTTTATCTCTTTATGCGTTCGTGTGCGCGACAGTGTGTATAACGATCATTTGATGTACTTACCCACCGCGACGTTACAGTTATTAATTTCTCAACCGAACACCGCGGAACGTTACTGGATGCGGTGAATATTTACATGTATATACGATACCGACGTGGTGTAGTATATAAATTTTGCGGTTGTCTCTCTGCAAGCTGAGCTTTTTTAACGTATACATACATATATATATATATATATATATATGTATATGCATATACGTACGGTATATAGGTGGATTATAAAACTAATTAAATTCCCTGGAAACGGAGGAGTGATTACTTACCAGGTCGTGAGATATGGAGAGGATAAGAAAATTGATGATCGATTATGAAAGTTGTTACGTCGCGAGGATCGCAGATTCGAACTGAAGGAGATCTAGGTAATGAATTTTGCGATTGGAATTCCGTATTTAGAGGGTGTATGTACATAAGGGAGCAAGAGCGATGAGAAAGTTTCGGCAATTTTTCTGCAGACCGCGAGGCCGGGGAATTTTACGATCGGGATTGATAAGTTATTAGCCGCCTTTATTGTAGAATTGCTTGTTACGCTGTGCAAACGTTCATTTCTAAGATAAATATTGAATTTCGCGAATGTAAATTATGGATTATAATTATCTTTTTAAAATTCACCTTTTCAATTCTTTTACTTTTTCGACGAATCAATAGTCTAAAAAAATAGACGCTTTGTCAGTGATAGTTATTTTTAGCCTTTGTATCGTTTTTATTTTAAATTGTTACGATTTAATCGAAAAAAGGAAGAGTTATATTTTAAACGGCTTAGCCTCTCTTGAGAGATGATTGATGATTTCAATTTTAACGCCACCGGTCTCTTGAGCACTCAACACGAAATGTGACTGATCATTAATTACCCATCACTCCAGTTTTATTATGAATATTTAGTCGGTGAAAATAACTGCAATTTGTGTGAATCATGAATCATAAATCACGAATGTGTGAGCGTTACATTTTTTTCAAATCTGTAAAGACACGTCTTTATTGTTTGCATTTAAGCTCGCTATAATTACAAGTGCAATAATTATTTTTAATGGATATAATGATTGCAATAAATTTTCATTTGATAGTTTTAAAGTTCGAAGTAATATTGTTCTTTTTTTATAAAATGTTTCGTTCATTTAAATACTGAATAAGTGGAAGGATAGACTAACTTTTATAAAAATAAATTGTCTGTTTAGCATAAATGAACATTCTTTCTTTTAGAGGAATGCGTTAGATATAGTTTTTGCGCTATAGTCATTTTTTTTTCAATTTTAGACACACGAGGAAAGAGAAATTGTCTTTATCAGTCAAAATCTTTTTGATATTCTATAGTGACATTTTAGTAGACCAAGATTTTACAGTTCGTTATTTTAAATTAACTTTAGTCGAGAATCTGCATTTTCATCCAGTATGCAGAAGTAAAAGCTCACGAGGTTTTCACTCGAATCTCTTGACTTTTATTTAATCACTGCACTTTCATTCTACGCCGTATAACAGTTCTTTATTTTGCCATTTGTTTCATAACCTTGTATATCTCGGCTTAACATCCAGTAATAAAAATTCCTCTGCACGAACTTCAGGAATCAATGAATAACCCATAAGCACGCGCGCGAAAAGATCGCAGGCGCATAATCTCACGCCGTTAAAAGGATATTATAAGCGTGCGCGAAAACTTTGCCAGGCGGGGAATATCGAAAGCTCGAAAAAGCAGCAGAGCAGCAGCAGCAGCAGCGCTAGCACCTGACACTCGCTCGCCCGCTCGCGCCACTCGATAAAAAAACAATAGAGAGAAAGACGAGAGAGTAAAGCCATCGTAGCATGCAATACATCACGCTCTCGAGCCCAAGCTCAGCCTGCAGAGTTCATAAAAATCTGAAATAGCTCCCACAAAGCCTCGCACTTCCTCCGCCCCCCCCCCCTCTCTCTCTCTCTCTCTCTCTTTCTCTCTGTGCATACTGTCCTCGCCAACTGCGCTGTTTTACGCTTCATATACTCGTGCAGATTGTCATTTAGTCGGAGAGTCCGCGCCGCCACCACCGGGGACTACATAATGGAGAAATCTGTTGTTGCTGAGCCGGGGCCGCGACGTGTAACGCTACAAGGGAAATGTCATTTGGAAAAGCGATCCAGGCTAAAAACGCCGAGAGAAATAAAAAAGCGGTGCACAAAACGAAAGATAGCTAGAGGGAGAGAGAGAGAGCGAGAGAAAAGTTTAGCCACTGCAGCGATACCAGCGGAGGGGGTGGATCGCGCGCGATATCCAATTGTCCTTATAGCTTCTCGCCGCGTTCGGTCGGTTCGATCGCCCTTCGGGAATATCCGATAACCGATAATATACGTGCGCAATCGCGTATACACACACTCGCGTGTATTCCACATATAGTCCAGTTTCGTCTGCACGCATATGTATGTATGTACATGTATAGGTGTCGGGTTGCATGTATGCAGTGACTTGACTGGTGCATCAGAGGGATAGAGAGGGAGAGAACATACCGAACACACGCGAGGATGCACACATAGGCAGGATTTGGCAGATGCAGGCTGTATAGTCGGCAGGATGCGGAGTAATATCGTCCGTATAACGCTGCAACCGCACGCGCACTCCCTCATGATGCGAGTAGGTACTCGAACGCGTGGCTGCTGCGGTCTCGCGCGCACTGATTGTACACTGCAATTACGACTGATGCAGGGGGGAGTGGGGAGGATGGGAGGGTACAAAGCGATTTTACGCAAATTGGACCTCTCGGTAAATTCTGTCCAGCTCTCTTTCTATTTTTGTGGTCGCGACGAAAAGAATGCTTGTCGAGCGTCTAGGCGTTTTAAAATTTAGCTATATGCTAATTCAGTCGTGTGGATTTATCATATTTGAGAAAAATGTAGCCTCAATCTGTTTCGTACTATTGACTGTACAATAAAATTTTACATTGTATGGATAATAAAGGATGAAAAAAATACGACTTCCATAAAAAAAAGAAGCAGAATGACGACAGTGACCCGCTCGTAAAATGCGAACAAAGCATAAATCAAGGCTTACGGCACAACGAGACATTTTAGTTAAAGAAATGTAAATGCTGTATACGAGGAACAAAAGTTTGAAAAAAATGCTATTCAGATTAGTTTCGGATAGCGCGATTCCGTTAATGGTGAGCTGTAAGAACGCTAATGAAAACCTTCAAATCCCTTCTTTAAGATACAAAACGGAGCTTTCTTATGCGGAATTATACTCCAGCTTTTTCCTCACTCAATAGAGGATCAAAATTATTTCAATTAAAGATTATTGTATTTTATATTCAAAATATTATACACTTCATTTGATTGCAATATTTTAAGAATCGTCATTGTAAGCCTTCTTAATTAAATTATTAAATGCATATAGGAATAAAAAGAAATTTTACCCTGGCATAATACCTGCATGGAAAATACCATCTATAAGATATTAAACGCTCCCACGTTGGATCATTAAGATCGAGGGGAAAAACTGACGAGCGCATTGTCTAAGCTAATGGAATTTTCTCTTTTAATTACTTTCAACAAGGTTAGATTAATTCGGGTTTTGTTCTTAATGAAGTGTCTGTTTGTTTGATATAAAAGTCGATAACTCTTATTCCAAGTTCTCCTCGCTGTTAGAATAATCAAAGTAAATTACACTCTTAGAGGTATACTAGAATAATTCAGTCTTATTTAATTTTATGGGTTCTATTTTCTAATGCAAAAGGGAAACGAAGAGTGAGTAGTCAACAAGATTGGAAGCTTTAACAGTCTCATAAACTATAGACAATTGGCAGATTAAAATAGTCCAAAAAAGCATTTTTCAGATTATTTAACAATAAATCCGAATGTTTTCAAACATGAATTTATAATTTTGCAGTTTGCTGAAAAACGATAACTAATGCTGAAAGAAAAAACATTCATTTGAATATTTGACGAATATTCTAACATAACCCGAAAAGCATAATTTTTTGATAACAGGTGTAAGTTTATATTAATCACGCAAAAGCAAGTAGTAAGGTTCGTGCTCCAGTCAGACGGTCGACGTATGATGTAACAATATTTTTCTCTATTCTCTAAAGAAACCAGAAGATGAATTTCAATTGAATAGACCTGATAATGCTATATAATATATAATAAATTTTTATAGTCTTAGATCGTATAATTTAATTTTTTTTAAAATGAATATAAAATTTTTCAGCTGTAAAAGAAACCTTCTTACCAGAAATCGAAAGTCAGTTAATTAAAGCTTAACACTTCAACTCTAAACTTTTTGTTTGTTTTTCTAGAAAGTAATCCATTTCAGTTTTAAAACGATTTCATAGGCATCCGCATATAAAAAGTGTGAAAATTGAAATTAAAGGGTCACGTTTCGTATAGAATAGGAAGTTTTTTCTTAATGCGGCCTTTATATTTAGAGTTATTTAACCTTTCAAATTCATTGGGTGAGTTCATTATTATATTTCATAGCTTGCTATTTTACTTGAATCGCATTTAAATCGAATTACAGGTTGCATTTGAATTACGAATTATATCGAATTACGAATTTTGCGATTAAATTTGCAAATTCAGATTTTGTTAAACACAATTTATGCAACATCACTTGCTTACGTTTGTTGTTTACGATTACGACACATGGCGATTTTATCGCGCACTTCTGACTCTTTTGAAAATGAGTTCATTTTTCAGTCTCAATCTTTTATACGGAGTTAGAGTATCCAATTCTTGAAATCCCTTTTATAAGAAGCGATTGCTATTGCACCCCTAATATATAGTCTACTATAACACTGCTTTCAAAAATTGCTCTTTCTATAACAAATTTTATTAGATACTTAAGATAGTGGTTCTCACTAGAAAATATAGTATCTCTTTGTTCTTAGTTAAAGTTCGCATAGACAGTAAGTCCACTAGGTACTGTAATTTTCGCTGTCTAATTTCTCTCCGCGTAGTAAACTTAAACGTGATTTTTTCCATTAAAGTTAAACAGCTCGGCAAAAAGTATGTATAATAAAAGCAACGCACAAAATGGGATTGAAGTTGTAAAAGTAAACTTTCAGGAGTAATTGGTTAGCGCGGACTGAAAGTATGAACTCATCCTTCGTATACGACCTTTTAATTCTGTTGCTTTTTTTACTTTACAGTCCATTTAAACCGACATTATGATTGTCATCTCGATATGAGCACGAACTACAGATCTGACACTTTGATCGTCGTAACCGAGACACGTGAAAAAAACATAAGCAGCCGGACATCCCTTTGATTTGGCGTGCGAAATGTACATTCCATCGTTGTCGAGCGCTTTTAAAAGACTGCCGTTCCATCAGTCGAGATTGGCCCATGAAGCGGCAGAGAACTCGTATCACTCCCTTACCCATCTCACGTAATACTCTTTTACACTCTGTGACGCAGGTACGCAGGCATTAGTCGGGCGTTCGGTGAGAGGCGAAGCAGCTGAGCCTCGTAGCAGCAGCAGCAGCAGCGGTGCAGTTCTTTCCATTAGAATGGCGAGGACGAGGAGGCAGCATGGCGGATTTACGAGGTGCCGACGAGCAGTCGCAGCAGAAGTAGCAGCAGCGGTAGCCAGTCTGAACAGCCTCGACAGGTGCACTAGCCGAGGAACAGCTCGAAGCCCTTCGAGGGACTACCCTCTCGACGATCCGCTACGGTATGGATGTATAAAAGCACTTTTACCCGTCATTTATCCGCACTCCCGCGCGAGCGCGCGCGCATTCCATATATTTCATGGCTTATATTTACAAGTCTGTATCTCTTTTTGTGCACTTTGAAGTTCGCAGTAAAGCGAAACGCCGGTAGTTTGTATCCATTCAAATTTATGGCTCGCGCTCTTCGTTCGTAAAATTACCAATTCAAAATGGCGGATAATTCATTGTGGTTGATCAAACTATTCGGTCGTCATTTTCAATGTTTTACTATGAACTGGCAATTCAAGCTTTAAAATAAATGGATTGCATACAATAAAATTGACGAGTAAACAATCTATTAAAAGTAAATCGAGAAGCACTATATAGTTAAAAAGTAGCTTACCCAAGTAAAAGAATGGAGAGATAGATAAAACTTTCAATTTTTATCCAAGGTGATTTGGGGATAAAGTAGGTGCGTTCTCTTACCCTTACTTTTATCACTCTCTCTCTCTCTCGCTCTCTTTGTGCTCGTGAAAAATGATTTTATCACTGTAGAATTTTTCTCCCGGTCCCCTTTTTTCGTCGCTTTATATATAGAGTTTTCGTTCAGGTTAGTTGGTTTAGCGAGATAAAAAAGACTGGTTGCATTTAGAATAGAGTATTGTAATGCGGTTACTGTACAGGCAAGTCAATGTGAATTGTTTATGTTCGTAAGTGCTTCGTGCATTTATCTCTCTTATAAAGGATGAGTGTAACCATGTCAACGACTGGCTATCATTTCCAGATTAGGGATATACGAGTACTTATATAATTTTCATGACAAAGTGCAGCTTGGCTAAGTATCGGTGATCGCAAACGGAGTGATATATGAATTCTTGCAGAAGATTATATAACTATAAATGTAAAATCTGTACTTTATTTTCAACTTGTAAGTATTATTTATTACTATTCTGTGTATAGAAGTTTGTAATACGTATTTAATCAAAGGTAGAATCAAT
Source organism: Megastigmus dorsalis (assembly GCA_900490025.1). Lineage (NCBI taxonomy): Eukaryota > Metazoa > Arthropoda > Insecta > Hymenoptera > Megastigmidae > Megastigmus > Megastigmus dorsalis. Next base: position 46,302 of record UELU01138999.1, read on the forward strand.
AGGCCCATTGCACAATATATGCACGAAAATGGTGAATATAGTACTTCGGGATAAAATTTAAATTTTAAATATCCAGTTTCTTTCTAATTTTCCTTTCGATATCCTGCGAAAATAGAACCGAATAGGTACGATTCGCAACTTTCAATTTTCGTTTGAATTACATTCCTTTAGAATCGATAAAATCAGTTTATCTGGCGTATATGTCAGTCCTTTCTATCACGGTGGATAGAATTTTGTTCTCTATCAGAACTGACGGTTTCAGACATTTCTTCCTTGACGTATTTCCAGCAAAAGTATTTAAAGGTCCATTTAAAATTTAGTTATTACAGCTTCAATAGAGAGCTTGTAACGCTGGTTGTATTGTGCTTAAAACTAAAATGTTGACCTTATTTCATAAAATTGTTGATAAAAGTGTCTTAAAGATGTTAGTCAAATTTAATTTTCTTCACTCACGTTTTGTCTTTAAGAGTAATCGCAAAAATAAAGTGACGGTTTTTCAAAAAGAAAATAAATTTTAATCCTTTAAACAAATTATAAAAACTTTATACAATTTAAATTTTACTCATTTCACGCATTAATTTTAAATTTGAATCTCACATTATTTTACCAATATTTAATAGATCACGGTACAGAATAGTAGAAATTCACAACGTGCATACATGTATGACGTGCCTAATTGAAATATTATGAATTCATTTTAATAAATTCTTTTACAGAAAACGAATTTAATAAATCAATTTCAACCTAATTAGAGTTAAAATGCAATCGTTTCTTCATTACGGCGAGAAATTAGAGTATATCTATAACCTTTCTCTCAATTCTGAATACTTCAATGATAGCACCACTTTCGTGCGGTTTTATCTATAGATATGTATAAGTAAAAGTCAGCATCGTTTCTGTCGCTTCAAAAAGCAAATGCCTTTGACCATCCCGTCATCTAGGTCAAAGTTTCGGCGCATCTCTGCAGCTTATAAAAATACTGGTATACATATATATGTGCCTTTTCCGTATTTGAAATAGAAGCTAATTTTAAATTTCAGTTATACATTTTTGCTGAAAAAACACAAAGTCATTGTAAGTTAAATTCTACATTATACCTTACATTGATTTTACCGTAATGTGCGTAAATAATTTTATTTATTCGCGTAAGGTTAAATATTCATCAACCGTGTGCAAATCTCATTGTTAATGCAACACACCATGAGATGATTAATGCGAATTAACCATAAATTTTTTAATGTATCAACATATAAAAATAAGTTATTCTAATATTATTGAAAAACTAAATATTACTAATACTGTTTTAGTAAATTTAACTTACAAGTTTATTGAGTTTATTAAATCTTTTTGAAGCTTCTGCGTTTAAGTAAATATGCAATGAAAGGGTCTTTTTGATTTCGAGCATTTTGCGTTTCGCAGATACGTGGCACAATTGCATGATAACTCGCCAAGTCTGCAATATAGAACATTTTCTATACTGCACGAGCTGACCATTCAAAGTCGCATGTGGTTGACGAATTTGAAAAACTGTCAGCTACATTGACTCGTCATTCAAAATTTTGATAACGAATAAGTGAAAATATATTCACGTGCTGAACGTAAGCAAATTCAAAATCCAGTCTGCAGATGTAGACATCGGAAAAAGTTGTCTATATAGAATAGCCGTCACTTCGCTTGCATTTTTTCCATTTTTAGTAGCAACAAGTGTGCACACAAGTATGTCACCGTCATATATTACATCTCTTACCAGGTACAATGATGCTTTAACGATTGTTGCATAAGTGTCATCGATGAAGATCCATTGTCACGGAGAAGTTTTGTTGTGAAAAATTGGAGTTTTGGACCCCTGAACCTTCTAAGTAAATCGATGTCATCGAATATTACTTCATCGTTACGAGAACGACGACGAGAGTACTCCAAACTTTTTCGCGAAATGGTACTTTATCAGGAGGAATGGAAAAATCAATATTTTTTAGTGTATGTCACCTTGCGCAATTTTATGCGGGAAATAAACATTGGAATTTATCCGGGAAAGTTTGGCTTTGAAAAGTTTGAGAATTTTCGAATTATTGAAAGGCTGCGATAAAGGTCGGAAATAATTTTCATTTTATTGAGCACATAAAAACATACGTTCACCCAATACACTGCAGATCCTCTCCGTCGCATCGATTAGCTCCAAATGGTTGCATAAATATGACGAGGTTTATTTGGATATATCGAAATTTTTTAAAATTGACATATTCTCATTTCGGATATTCGGTTATATCCTGTACAGGTTTTCCCTTGCAAAATTTATGTTTCAACGTAAAATTTTATCTTTTTTTATGGTCCAACGAGTTGCATGACTCACCGCGAAAAGTACCCTTATCATAAAATAAATAGCCAAAGTCACAGTGCTTCATTTTTACGACGGTATACAGCCTCACTTAACCCAGAATAGAATGTATTACCATCCCAGATATCACGCCCTTTGTTTCCTTGCCAAAACAGAAGCTCTGATCTTCCGCTGGGTGTGCGATCCTGGGAAAACACGCGAATCGACAGAATGACATCTTCGATGAGGTTTCCACGAAAGCACTCCTTACCACATTCGCTCATTTTCACGCTTGGGAAATTATCGCGGAGACGCGGTTGGCCGAGTCGCTTAATCGAGCTTATCCCGAGGTCTTTCACGAAAAGATTTATGTAGCGATTTGGCCTAGAGTGGACACGAAAACGGAACTGACTTCAATACCGTAGTCCCACTGATTAAAATGGTATTTATGGGTCGGATATAGGAAACTTGAAATGTGAATAACGACAGAAATAGATATAAGTATTTGAATATTCTTGACTTTCATTTTCGAAATTGGGATCGTTCGAAAGTAACGATGATAATAATTACCGCGCACAAAATCAACCAATCCAATAATTCAGTTGGAAATTTAAATCATATCGACAATAAACACCAAATAAATAAATCTCATCGAATAATTTTACTGCGTCGTAAATATTTATTGAGCAGAATTAAACATTTCAAATCAAATTAATTTGTGAAGCCAATCAAAATAATGACGTACCCATAAAATTGTATATTAAAAATGGTATAAAGCAGTAGCTTTTACTATGAAAATAAGTTTAAAAATAAAGATAAACAAAATTGATCGAATGCATCACGCGGATGTTTAATTTTTCAAACGGAACTGCAGACTCGGAGGAAATATATTAGCATTGGCAGTTTTTATTTCGCGAGATTCAACAATCGCATTGTGATTGCTGAAACAATGAAAGTGCCAATGTGATTGGGAGCAAGGAGTCACGAGGGAAATATATGCGTTCGACAAGAAAAAAAATATTTTTCCACCAAGAGGCGCACCTGCGCTGTTGGCTCTGTACTGTGCATCTCGTAATAGAAGCACGGACGGATGCATAAAAAGTCTCTGCCTCCACAGATGTTTTGGTTATATATAATATGAAAGCGAACAGAATGTTAAATATTAAAATAGTTCACTTTTTTTAAATTGTTGATGAAATTATCAATGATACCCCTTATGTTCAAAGACTAACGTTTTTATCACCTTAAATTTGTATATTTTACGTTATTTGTTTTCCTTTTTAAGTAATTGAAATAAAAGTATTGCACAAAGAGAATATGACTGTGAACTTGGAAAAAAAGAAACACATCTATATTGAATGTTCGTTATAACCTATTGGAATTCGATTCGTGACTGAAAAAACTGTTGTTTCATTATTTTATTTTACTTATTGATCCATTATTCAATTGAATACGACAGTTCTGGTCAACTCGACTTTGAAATATAGGTACGACGTTAAGTATTAGTCCATCTGAAATTCGAAACTTTCGAATACACGTTCGGTACGGAAGATGTAATGGGATCCCAATAATCTTCTTCTCAGACAGTTGGAACATCGTGTTCGACAGAAATCTCTGGAGGAATAACATCATGTTTGGCAGTAATAATCCCCCTCCGGTGAACCCTAGGTAGTGGGCGGAAGACGGTACGCCGAGCCTCTGCGGCCAACGACGTTTCCGTACTGCCGCAGCTCATACATGTCGGAAATTTTCATGGATTCGAATCGAATGTTACATCCTTTCGTCTTTTGCGAAACTTTGTGGACAGTTGGACGAATAGAAATTATTCTTCAACGTTAAAATTAATTATGCTATGAAGTAGAGAATACACGACATGGATAATTTAACAAAAAATCCAAGTACCGGGAACATGTGTTTCGGTGTTGCTTATTAATAATTGGCATTTTTTTATCAATTACAAAAGAATTGCACGCTAAAAGAAAAGTAATAGTATATTCATGGTATATTAAGCGAATTGATATAGTCGGATAACAATATATATAAATAGTTTGAATAATACGTCTAATTTGATTGACTGCAGATTTTACATTTGATTATTATCCAGAGCGTATCGAAGCGTTTCTGTATAGCAGTTTGCTCGATATTCGATATTCCATTAAAGGAGTAATTAAATAAAAAATTCATACAAAAGACTTATTCAAAGCATTAATAATAAATTCAAATTTTACAAGTTATTGTGCGGATTAAAGGATCCCTGTATTAAAATATTTATTATTTTTAAACCAAAAATTCTCAAAATTTAAAAATATAAGTTTATTTTTAGTCGCTAAATTGCGAAAAGTATTTAAATAAAGTATAAGTTAATTACTTTTAAATTATTAATAAACATTTTAATATTTCAGAAGTAGTTCTTATAGTTAAGCGTTAAATTAAATAAAAGTAAAAATAAATTATTCCATATTGCTAAAGACGCTTTGATTTTAATAACAACGCTCTGCGTGTAATATACAGCAATCGCTTATAAAAAATGTTTATCACAGCTTATGCACATAAGCCGTAGGCCGATAATATCATGAAATCACATTGTTTACAGTAGATTTGCGCACATTGAACATCCAATGTGCAGCAGCTTGCGCCTTACGGTGTAGTACTTATGTAATTCAAATACTATCTCTCCGTCTCTGTCAGTGGCTGTCAGGCAGGCCAGGCTGCCACCGACACAGCGTGAAAACTCAGCAGTCCGCGTACTCCTCGTGCTCCAATAACAAGTGGACATTATAACCTCAAAAAAGAAACACAACAATACAGCATGTCCAAACAGCAGACTTCCATCAACTTCCAAGACATCGAAACAGCTGTTTTCGAGGCAGCGGGTCCGGAGGTAAAAGTCACGAGGCATAAAATCGAGCCGTTCTCGGAGTACAGAAACGGAATAATGGGAAATCATTACGCGCTCACTGTGTTCGTCCGCGACAAGTCGAGCGAGTCCAAGCAGACGCGGCCACTCAACTTCTTCGTAAAAACACCGCCGGACTCGCCGATACTACGGGACCTGATAATGGACAAGACCACCTTCGCCGAGGAGATACACTTCTACGACAAGGTCTATCCAGAGCTGATGCAAGATTACAAGGGCGAGAAATGGTCTCCCGCCTGTTATCTCGCCAAGCCGGACATACTCGTCTTCGAGGATCTAAGGGAGCAGGGATACGCGATACGCGAGGACACTATTTACGAGCAGGACTCGCTGAAGCCCGTGTTGGCGACTCTCGCGCGATTCCATGCCGCTTCGATCCTAACGGAGGCGCGGCTTGGCAAGCCGTTGAACGAAATTTATCCCGACGCCTTCTGCGAGAAGGTGTACACGGACGTCGGCAAAGGCGGGCGCTGCAACAAGATTGCCTTCGATACTATCGAACTGCTGGCCAAGCGCTTTCGAATGGATGCCGACATAGTGCCGAAAATTTTGAATTGGATTTTCGACATTGTTAAGCCTCATGGGAGTACGTAAGCACTATTATAAATTGATTAAATTTGTAGTAGTTGGAAAATAATGTTTTTTTTTTACAAGAAATTAAGTATTATTAATTTTCACAAACGATAAATATTAAGTCGAATTTTTAAAGAAAGATATTTATTGAATTTGAATAACTTAGTTTTTTAAACAAAAATATTATTTATTATTCAGTAACAATAGTTGTATAAAATAATAGCATGTAATTTTCATAATAAGTATTGATAGTTGTTAATATATTACATATTTTTATTGTTTTTAAGTTCCAATTTACTATCATGTTAACAAAATATACTAACTTGTTTTTTTAATTAAGCAAAAACAATTATAAACACCACTTCACTCATAAAATCGCCAAATTATAAATGAAATTTTTTTATATCGTACAATCAACAATATTTTATTTCAATGAAATTGTTTAAAACAAAAACCAACCTAACATTGTCTTATACACCGTCAGGTGAAATCAACGTGGTATGTCACGGTGATCTCTGGAGGAGCAACATAATGTTTGACGACAGTGCAACTCCTCCCAAATGTCTCCTCGTGGACTACCAGATGCTGCGCTACGCTTCGCTGGCAGTCGATGTCGCCATGCTCCTCTACGTACACACCACCCTGGAATTCCGAAAGGAATGGGAATTCAAGATGCTCGAGTACTATTACTCGATTCTTCGGGAAACGATAGAGCAGAGCGCCCTCGAGGTAAAAGTGCCGGAATACCAAAGGATTCTCAAAGACTACGAGAATCGGAGGATAGTGGGGATGGCGTATTCCTCGGTGAGGTGGCCGGCGATCGTAATGGCCAATAGAGACGATCCGGACGCACTCGCCGGCTGGTATTTTCATAACAGAATAGACCTTTATCAGGAGATGATGGACAAGGATCCGGTTTACGAGAGAAAGATACGTAGCTATTTGGAGGAGCTGTTTGACGAAGGATTGCGACTGGATTTATGACCTCCTGTATAGCTTGATCCTCTTCATTTGACTGATGGTGGCTGCTGATTAGACGCTCACTTGTAATCCTTGTCTTCGCTAATTGTAATTTGAACGGACGAAACTGTGCACAATTTTATTGCGGTGCCCTGCTGGAAATGACCTATTGAAATCGATTTAAAAAATCTCAATCGATCCCAATCCTTTTTCTTAATACTTCTTTTGACTATTCAAATTTTTTTGGTATGTAAATTATTGAAATCGATTGAAAACGATAAAAGATTTTCTGTATAATATTGATTGAAAAAAAAAAATAATCGAATAATTTTCTATCAATGAGTGTGTTTTGTAAAATGTATAATGTAAATAAATTGATACGATATTTTAATTACTCACGTGGTATTCAATGGTCGTCCTTACTATACTCCCTCAATTTAATTCTAAACGAACAATAAGAATTAATGTAAACGAGAGCATAAGCATAGGCAAGTCACTTTCATTCAGATGCTGTGATTGTTTTCCTATTTCGATTCGCTCTAGGGATATAGCTATATTGACATATAAATGTTCAAGTTGATAAATCAGATATAAACGCGCGTGTGGGAGAGCGTATAGTGCCTGTAAAAGTGTTATTGTTCGGCGAAACTGACAGTTGCAATTCGCCTATCGAAAACAGGACATATGCGTACAGTAACGTGTACAATCCCTGGCCTTATTGTGTTTAGAAAAATATACTCCCGACTGCGTTGTCTCCTCGGCGAAGTACATGTTTGTAGCTGAATGTAAATATTTGAAAATTTTTGATATATCCAATACTATCTGTTTTTTTAATTTGTTTAGAAAAAGGTTAAGTAAAACCTTTCTTGAAGATATACAGTGAAAATATAGCATTTATATTATTCATGGCCTACGGAGAGCCTTATGTGATCATATTTTTATATCGATAACAACATGTTTTACGTTCAACGAAATATTTATATTTTTGCGTCTTCCCTCTACGAAATAATTCTACTTGCTGAATTATCAGCAATATACATTAGCTTCAGTTTTATTCACTTTTATTAAATTTTATATAGCGATTATTTTCCTTTATATATTCAATGTTAAATAATTTGTATTTTGATTGGTCGATTACACCAATATTTTTACAACCATTTTATCCAGACTTTCAAAATCTCACTTATTAGAAGATATATATTTCCCAAAAAAGGAGATAAGTATTTTAATGGCAATTAATAATCCAAGTTCCAGGGATTTCGTATTATATAGTCGGTACAGTACGGTCAGTTATATATATATATATATAGAAGGTTAGAATGGACTGAAAGTTTGCTCAGAGCTAGAGGCCATAATATTACGACGAATTGAAAGTTATATCTATTTTAATGCAGTATATCCCCCTGCGCGGCAAAATTTTATCCGCTCGGTCATAGCTGGCCAATTCCAATTGTTCACGTGATTCGAGGCAAAATCCTAATCTAGGCCATTCTCTCGACTGCACCCATATAGACAAAGCCAGGAGAGCCTCTGGTAAAGCTCTACAGACGTCCCGTGATCAAAGGAAATCAAGGATGCTCCGGCGGTCGCGGCTGCTGTCGTCCATCCTGCTGCTGTGCCTGTGGAGCACGGATCACCTGGCGAGCCGAGCGGACGGCGGCGGCGGCGGCGGCGGCGGCTCGACGATTCAACGGGCCAACAGCGGCATCAAGATCGGCTCGAACAAGTCGGGCCGGAGCTCGAACGTCGGCGGCGGCCGGGTCAGTTCCGTCATCAAGATCGGCGAGGCGGCCAAGTTTCTCAACACTACCCGAGTGGTTAGGCCGGTGCTCACCACCTCGATGACCAGCACCAGCATACCCTTGGCCTACGCCTCGCCCCAGCCCGAGAGTTCCACCGGGGAGTTCATCAACGGCACTAAGCTGCTCAAGGTGGGTGTGCAAGCATGCGATCGTGGCTCGATAGTGTGCAGAAATGTTTTTGCGCTAAGTAAAAAAAATACGTAACATTAAATTGTGTGCTTTTTAACCAATGAAAGTATAGGTAACCATCGGTCGTTTGTAAATGGAAAAAATTTCACGAAAAAAGAATAGAAAATGTTTTGTTCATTGTGCTCGGAAGGTTAATTCCAATTTTACTTTTGAATTCGTTGAGTCAATTGAATTTATCGGTTCGTGCATTTGGCATTCCGTCGCAAAGTGGCAAGTACCAGGGTATATTAATATTTAAGTGGAAGTAACCGAGCTGTGGAAGGTATAATGTCTTGTTTAATTCCCTGTACTTCGACTAATTTCATAAATAATTTCATTAAAAATACTTAGCAGTTTACGTCGAGCCTTACTTACTACATCTTACTATCCTATCTCACGAGCTTATATTCGAGATTTTCATTGAGTTCCTATTATTGGCTGGTATATAAGTACGGTTTTAATTAACGATTTTCAATAGAACACAATATTTAATGTACCAGAGTTAAAGTTTTATATTTATAGTAAGAAAACACTGTGATGAAAATCAGAATTAAAAAAAAATCTGAGTTACCTATATTGTTGATTCGATCCCTAGTCTGAAAAACATACGACATTCAACAATGGATAATAAATTCGGTTAACAAATTTATATTCGGCACAATGTATTTTCTAAGATCGCTTCTCCGAAAGAATTGTGGGATCGATTTACATTTCCTCTAGAGAATAAAAAACCTATAAATTCACCTCTACTTGTTTGCAGTTAAAACAAAATGTCTGGATACAAAACTCGAAGGATCGTTTCAAATGCATCAAAATACAGGAACTTCGTTGTTAGAGAATTTTAAAACAATTATATAGCCATAGCTTTATATTTTTTGAAAAATAAATGAGCCACTTTGAAAAATGACTGCAACGGACATATACCTATATATAATTTCGTTCGATAAAACGTTTCAGGTATAATTAAAAATAAATTAAACACGAACTCGATGCTATATAAATCGCCATCCACGCGAAATTCTAATTTTTAATTGAAAAGCGCTGGCAGTATATCTTGCCCTTAATGGATATTAAAAATTTCGTGCTGAATTAACGAGCAATTTTTTCAACCCCAACAGATCCTCCGATTCATCAGCCTCGTAAGCTTTTGGATAAGCAGCGAAAACATACTTTAATCCGCGTTCGAAGCGCAATCCCTCGCAATCCAACTCACAATATAACACGCTCCTTTACAAAGAATCTCGAGCTTTATGGACGGTATATATAATGAAATGGTTGTTTACAAATACGAAGCCGATGAGTCAAGCACTGTTTTCGCATCCGAAAGAAAAAAAAAAACAAGTTTCCCATTTCACTGAACTGTAATTAATCACGCTGCACTACGCTTTTTCTCGTTACCGTGTTAATAAACCCGAGAGAGAGAAAGAGAGAGAGAGAGAGAGAGAGTTTGCCGCTGCTAAACAGACGCAAAAAAAGGGAAAATAGGAGGAAGGTGGTAGAACATGACGAGAGCGAGTTTCGCGGTGCGGCGCATAACAGCCACTTGCTTATTCATGCAGCCGCGCAGTGAATTCCTCATCTCGGTGGATTTTTCGGCTCAGAAAATTGGGTTACGTATATATACATATACGTTGTTGATCGGCTTGGCTATACGTTCGCCAAAGTATAATACATGCGGCGATATTCATTCTCTCGATTTGATGACGCCGCGAAAGTAATTATGGACGCGCGAGGATGAGTTACATCACGAGTGTGTATCTAATATATCTGTATATAAGTGCGTATAAGAGTATATAGCAGTTTACTTCTAAGAGGACGCGTAATCTATTCCGGGGCGCGTATATTTACAGTCGAGAAGTGCGGTTTAAGCGAGTTTGCCGATGGAAAGTTTTGCGCCTGCAGCGCGCGACTATTTGCTGCTGCGTGTATATATATGTATATGAACGGAGAGCCGCGGAACGTGTTTCGCGTGCGGGGCGCTTTTATTAATATACTGAGCCCCTATGCATGCTTACATTAACTGTTTTAAGGGGCGATGCTGCAGAAGTAGTTGGGGAAAATTCGTTGGTGAACTTTTGTGTATCAAAGTGTCGTTCGCAAGAAGCGCGTTTTACGGGACGCTTGCGTATAAGAAATTTGTTCCTTGATCACTTTACGAGCTGTTTAACCTCGTTGGCTTGATATGAATCTATAAATAAAGTTCGAAGTCGGGTTTGCAACTTTTTATACGTACGTTATAAACGGATTGACGCATAAAATGTGGAAAAATCCCATTAATCGTTCATAAACGACGCGGGCAAGGGATTTTTATATAGCTATACATATATAAACTGTAAACATCAGGTATTATTCGGGTAATCCTTTTTTTTATAGCATTTCCGCTAGAGCTTTAATTCAAATTCTTATTAAGAACGAAAGTATATAGAAACAGCTGCGCTGAGGTCCGAAGCTATATATATGTATAGGCGAAAAAGGCAAGCATTAAAGAATCCAGCGGAAACGATCGCTCGCATCAGTAAGCGGCCCGGGGAGTTCGTACAAAAGCCTTCCCTTCGGTCCTGGTTATACACTGGCAATATACTAAGGCAAACTGCGGCGCACTCAATGGCCTCGTCTTAGCGATTCGCTGCGGATCTGCATTACCGAAGCTGTTAACGCGAACTTGGCGATGGGTCGAAGGGAGGGAGTGTAATCATCAACACGTTTCATCCCCTGATCCAATTAACCTCGCTCCATCGAATCCGCGGATTATATGGATCCTCTATATAACTGATGTACGCACACATATCGTACAATACACGATGTATAGTCGCTCTTGTCGGATCTACAGCGACGCATACCGGGACTGCACTTAAGCGCCAATGGACGTACAATGCACACACTCTTTTTCATCGTATCGGACGGGGAAAAAAAAAGCACGCGTGATGCTTTATTGGGGGCGTATAGAAATCGTTGAAGCGAGCGCACGCTGTAATAAAGGTGGAAATGGAAAAGTCTTGAAAAAGAAAAAAAAACAATGTTTATACCGCGAACGAACAGACGGAAGGGTCGCGTGTATTTTTATCACTATGCAAAGCGCACGGATTTATTTCTTTACGACGAGACCCGTATACTATGGCATTTCCCTTAGCTTTTTATGTGTGTATGTGTGTGGATGCGACAAGGAGAGAGGAGGAGTAAGACGAGAGTGTCGCGATATTAAAAAAATCCAACGCGACGAGGGGACAAAGTGACAGAGCCGCGCTGGATTATATATATATATATATATGTATAATACGGCTCATTTTTCCAGGGCCACGCGCCACGGATAAACTTACGCCCTGGTATATACGCGCGGAGACTTTGTGCCACCTGAGGAGGCACGAAAATAAAGGCGATATTGCAGAGTCGCGCCGAGTTATCCCTTATTATGTGTGTGTGTGAGGAGCTGCGGGGACAAAAGTGCGACGAGCTGGTAAGTTCGCGTTGACGGTCACGCGATCTTTGTCGTATACTTAAGTAAGGGAATGAAGAAAGTTAGTTTTTATCATAAATTTGTGCAGCTTGAATGAGAAGGGTATCCTCGAAATTTCGCGATATGGTGTGAATAAATACTTACTAAAAATTACGATCCCATCACGATCAATAAAGCCTTACACATCTTTGAATTAATGAAGAAAGTTTGTTTTCGTCGAAATGCAGCTGGCACTGGAACAATATTTATACGAATCGAGTCTTTTTTTGTTATTATGCTGCGGGTTAAGATAAGAATAATGGCTAAACTTGAATTTAATTATTTTCTATATACATAACGTACGGAATGATGGTAACAGCCTTCGCGTATAGTCTTGCACCAACTGTCGCACAATGTCTTTTTTTTGTCAGGAGTGCAAGGCAACGTGTGGGTCGACCTCCCCTTTCTCTCTCTCTCTCCCTCTAACTTAATTTATTCATCGCGACATGCTTAATATATGCATAATCACGCCGTCAAGTGGATCACCGCGGCATTATTACGTTAGCGGGTAAGATTAAATTTTGAATATAGGTATCTGCAATTCTAATGCGAGTCGATCAACGCGACCGCTACGATAAAACTCCCCAAATAGATCATCGTTATTTACGCTTAGACAATATCGTAGTTTCCTCAATTACGTTCTGAAAGTATCTCAATGTAGAAGCGAAGCTCCTCGCATTAGGAAAAACGGCCTGCCCAGCTATAATGGAAAAAGAGAGTAGCGTCAGTTCCTAATAGAAAGTTTTAACCTCGAGGAGCAAGTTATACCGGGTCGAGAAGGAATTGTAGCGGGCAATTTTTCGCGAGGCAAACTTTTCCTCTCTCTCTCTCTCTCGATCCCGTAACGTCTCGACTCGCCGCACAAAGAGAAAATCGTCTCCTGTCATTATGCGCGTACCGAATAAGGCTTTTCTCGATTGACTCGAGTTCAACTCTTGTGCACCGACGCCGGCTTCGTAATTGCTATCCTGCAGTAGGTATAGGCGGCGCGACCGAGCACAAAGCGGAACTTACGGAGTTTGCTTGTATAATACACCGTGTATTTGGAAAACACTCCGAGAGCTTTGGTGATTTGCCCCAGCTTTATACGTATACAAACAACTATACTTTGACCCTTTGTACCGACGAAGTGTCTTAATTACAGTGGGAAGGGATTTAGCGCCCTTGTTTTTCCTTTTCCGCGAAAAAATATGTTCCATAACGCTGTTGTTATTATTAAAATGTAATATAGGAGTTAACGTTTATACGTAAAAAATGCGTACGGGAATTAAAATACGCACACACAAAGCGAGCTGTGTATATCATCACGTAATTTAATTAAAACTCTAGGAGTTAGTAAAAGCGTTATTATAAATTTACTGCACTTAAGAAAAAACAATAATAGGAATAATAACGAAACACCGAATCTCGTGGATGTATATATAATAGTTTAAGACTAAAATCCGGGTCGGTAGCGTTTAATCACAGCTATGTATAAAGAGCAGATTGGAACCGCGCAGCCTCGCGACAACACAGCTTTTTCTCGAAGTCTAATTAACGGAACGTTCGACATCACAGACACGCAAAGTAAACCCAGCAAAGTGTCGACATTCGAGAGTTCCAAGTGCATTGTTGCCGCCGGAGAAACAAACTTCCGCGGGATCCTTGAAAATGTCTCAAGCTCGACGCCGATCGGATTCTCTCCTCGAGGCACTACTAAAGCAACCCCAGCAGTGCCAATCGAGCCATCAGAAGTAAACAAAAGCTTGTATATATAAAGCGGCTTCTGCAGCGGATGCACTCGAAAAGTTTGCTCGAATGGTTCATTTATTTCATCGGTTCCTGCAGCAAAGCCACCAAACCGCAAAGCCACGGTTTTGGCCTATCATACACACACACACACACAGACATATGCGCTTACACTATTCTCTCGTCACCGCATTATACATGTCCCCGTCAACGTCGGCTGCACGTCGTGCTTTTTTAGTCTGCGGTTCTCTCTCTCTCTCTCTCTCTCTCTCTCTCTGTCCCGCGGAGAAGAGCTTCGGGGCTTTTATCGAGTGCGTGAATAAATGAGACGTGCCCTGGAAATGCGAGCAGCAGTCCGCGCGTTGATTTCGTACGCCCGGGCGAAGCTCTACCGCGTACCTACGCGGATGGGAAAAATAACGACTCGATCGAAGCTGCCATCTTGTCTCTGTGGGTGTGTGTGCACTATTAGTTGCGACGATTTGCCTTTAAGTTACCTTCCGTGGAAGGAAAATGGTTTTCGATTCTGAGGAATTTGTTGGGTGAAAAATGAACAGTTACGAGATTGTTAACAAAAAAAGATTCATAGCTTGGGGATTTTGTTTTGTCACGTAATATGTTTACACGATCGATCTTTATCAACAAGTTGCTTTGTCAAAGCTTAATGTCGCACCAAATAAAAACGATTGAATGTCCTCGACATCGAGCAATATAATTGCAAATTCATCTTTACAATATTCATGCTCTCGGCAATCGAAATGTCAAATTGAACGAATATTTTTAGTTGAAACTGACGGGCAACGAAATCCAACATGAAAATGAAAATACTGAATAATTTTACATTTTTAATATTCTCGAGTATTTCATTATGAAGTTACAAGCGATTTACATATATACAAATAAAGTTTTTATAATAATAATTAAAAATTTTAAATAACAAGGCTTGTATATTCTACATTATTATTGGGCGGCTGCGACAACTTCTATATGGAATTTCGTATAAAATATTTAAAAAAAGGCAGTACTTAACTTTATACGTATATATACATTAACCGTAAAATACGTTTAATCGTTTAAATTATATATTCAATGAATCCATTTACAATTCGTTCTCGAGTACCGAATGCATGTTACCATCAAAAAGCAGTTAAAACCGCTCCCGGTAAAGGTCGATCTTGTCGAGCACACGCGAATTCCCGGTGTTCATAAAATCGCTCGCAGCTACAGAAGAGCTTGGCAGCATCGGTCCTGCGGGCCGTATAAACTCGCTCGCTTGCGAGTACAAATAAAAAAACGTCGCTTGGAAAGTGATAAAAGGTGTGTGTGTGTGTGTGTGTGCGTGTGTCGAACAGGTGGGTCTGGCGGTGCCTTACAAGGCCTTCGGCTACCGGGAGTACACGCGAGCTGTGAGCCGAGTCGTCACCGCCCTACAAAAGAGCACCAAACGCCCGAACCTCGGCCTCTTCCAGCACTACGACATCTTCGTGAAGGTGGCGATGCTCGAGCTCACGCCCAGTCCTATGAGTAAGTGCTTGCCAGCCCCGTCATCGTCCTGTCGATGCCTAGATAAAGCGGAGCTTCTTCTCTTCCCTGTCGCTTGTAAGGGGAGAAAATGCTTCTTGCGAATAGCGTCTGGTATTTCGACGTTTCTATTCGAGGGTAAATTTCTTTACAGTTCCGATGATGCGATGAGAGTAAACATAATCAGAATTTACATTTTATATCACGATTTAATTACCGAATTCGTTTTTTACATTTGGAAGCGCAGTCGTAATCTATTTGTTTCTCTCGCGAAACGAACTTTTTATCATTTTCATATACGATACGCACACGGGAATTCGCTATATTTTCAAGTTTGAAGAAATACGCAGAGTGTACGTTATATAGCACTGAACAAAGTTTTACGCTCGCGTCTCAAACAAGAGTCGACTTTTATATCTGTACATATATACACGCGTCAGAGCCGTGCGCGCTATTATAAATTCATCGAGAATTTCGACCGGCAGCAGCAGTAAATAGGAAAACTTTGCGAAACTGGCGGGAATTCCAAGTCGAGCGTGTGCACCATGAAAGTCTCTCTCGAGCTCGCGGTAATATATAAGGTATATATATATATATATATAAGCGAGAGGGAAAGAAGCGCATACGATCATTATGCGGCAGCTGCTATATGCATGGGAACGTTCGCAGACATACTGAACTCCCTGTGCAAGGAATTCCTGTCGCTCAACGTGTCGGCGATACTCTATCTGATGAATTACGAGCAGTACGGCAGGAGCACGGCCAGTGCCCAATACTTCCTCCAATTGGCTGGCTACTTGGGCATACCTGTCATCGCCTGGAACGCCGATAATTCCGGCCTCGAACGAGTAAGTCGCCTTCATCCTACCCCCAATACTCTCCTTTTCTCTAATGCCTATATAACTGTTGAAGCTTTCGTACGAAATTCCAATATGCGTCCGTCATGGGAGATTATCTAATTTCGTGGATGAAACGCATTTTGCCGGCGGCGGCGAGTGTTCCGGTTCGGATTACAAAAGAGAATGGAGAGGAGATTTTAAGCAATTTTCATAGAGAAAAGGATTTTTTTCAATTGGTAAATGCGGTTTCATTTTTGTCCAAGAGATTTAGAAGCTCGTTTCCATTGAAAGTGCAAAGGCATTTGATTTCACTCTTTATATTTTATGCTTTGAAAGAATATATCAATTTGAA
Source organism: Megastigmus dorsalis (assembly GCA_900490025.1). Lineage (NCBI taxonomy): Eukaryota > Metazoa > Arthropoda > Insecta > Hymenoptera > Megastigmidae > Megastigmus > Megastigmus dorsalis. Next base: position 62,969 of record UELU01138999.1, read on the forward strand.
ATTCAACTATTTGAGACTTTCAAGCTAATCGAATAATTAAATTTCAAATATAATATTATTATCGGACTAGCAAATTCTCGCGGCAAGAAAACATAAGTATATACTTAGATACAAGTATGATCTGATTAAATTAGTTTAGAACAGAATTTAGTACGCGTCGATAAGAAGCTTATTAGCCTCGAAATTATATTATAACATCATTATGTGGTCAAATCATTAAATATAATATTAGAATTGTAGATTATAATTTCAGAGCTTACATTAATACATAACAGTTGCGATATAATTTAACCATTTAAGCGCTAATTCGTATGTACACTTGTACTTAGACTAATGAAAATCTGAAACTCGATCACTGAGGCAGACATGCTTTTTCAAAATTTCCTTTTATTGATATAGTCCTACATAAAATACATAATCAAATTGCCAATGCACTCCGATATTTTAAGCACAAAAAGCATTTAGCAAATTGTTAGAATTAACAAAAACTGATATTTAAATATTTCAAGAAAAATGATTGTAAGAGAAATGTGAAAGTAAAATCCACTGTAATTTAAAACGAAGCGCAGCTTAACTTCAATTTAAATTGAATAAAAGCTTGCCTGGACAAAATTAAACTTTATGCAGTTTAACCTTAAAATTGTATTATCTATATATAAAGACCTTATTCTCATAAATTATTAAAGTCGTCCACTAATGCAGTTTAATAATTTCAGAGTGCATGATTATTTTACAGTTTAGATCCTGGGTTGGCACGAAAATTTATCGCGATCAAACTTTAAATTTCATTCTCAGAAGTGAACATGTACGTACACTCATGGCAAATTGCGTTTCCACTCGGACTAAAATGAATTGATTTAAACATTTTTTATGTACGGTCAGAATATCCGCGTGAAGTTAAATAATTTCTATCCAATCAGGACGCATTATTAAGTGTATTACACGTAAAGCCGTTTCATTGAATTATTGTGTATATTAGCTTTAAATTTGTGGTTATTATGCACCCTTATATAAATGTATTGATATATATATATATACATATCTACTTGATAATATTAATACGCGTTCGTTAATTACAATGCCGATAATATTGTGTATTTATTTTTTCAATACTTGGTCTGCGTTAGTCGATAATCACTTTTTTCATTGCAGGGTTTTGTTAACCACTGTATAGACTCGTCGAACCGTTAATCCACGATTCACGTTTTATTTATTTTTTTTATTAATTTTAATTAATTAAGCTAGATAAGCTACTGCAAATTATTGTTCACAATTTTAAGTGTTATGCAACGCAGTATTATACGCTTTTGTTATTAAATGGTAAATTTGATAATGGAACGAGAAAATTATACTTTGACGGCTTATACATAAATATTAATCATTATCAGTTTTGCATGTTTGTTGTTTATGATTATATTAAAAAAAAAAGGTGTAATTAAATTACATTCATAACGTATTAAGAGATTATTAATTATGATAATTAAGATAAAATATTGTACTAAACGTTAATAATTAAACAAATATGAAAAGATTCTAGTTTAGGCGTTTCTTACTTTTCTACATGTATTAGTTGTTTTACTTATTTATTCATTTTACACTTGAAACAATAAACCGTTCATTATACAAGAAATCACACGAATCTCTTCTATCGAACATTACACTTTGCTCTCAATCCATAAAACAAACTGCATTCATTTCTCATTGTACTAAACATGACCAATTCAAAAACAGCCTAAATACACAATATCCACGAACAAAGGGAATGCCTCGTTATGAATAATGCATCGTGTCGTAAGTGTTGAATTAGTTTCTTAAAAAAAAAAGCGTGCATAAGGCGACAAAGGAAAAGGCCCGTGTCCGAAAAAAATATCTGGCTTCTGTTGGCGACTGACGTATAGCGCACGTCTCAGAGTAGCTTACACCTGCAACTGGCCCCGTCGATCGAGCACCAGACAGCGGCTATGCTCAGCATCCTCGAGCGCTACAAGTGGCACCAGTTCAGCGTCGTCACCTCCCAGATAGCCGGCCACGACGACTTCGTCCAAGCTGTGCGTGAGCGCATCTCCGAGACCCAGGAGCGCTTCAAGTTCACCCTGCTGAACGCGGTGCTATGGACCGAGCCCCAGGATCTCGTCGATCTCATCAACAGCGAGTCGAGAGTGATGCTCCTCTACTCGACCAGAGAGGAGGCCAACAACATACTCAGAGCTGCCCAGGAGCTCAAGATCATCGGCGAGAACTACGTCTGGGTCGTTACTCAGAGCGTCATTGAGAATCTACAGCCCGGTCATCATTTTCCCGTTGGCATGATTGGTCAGTCCTTTATTTGAATTCCCGTACTCTCTGGCCGCGAGCTGCTTTTCACGACTCTGTATGAGACTTGGCGAACTGATGCACATTTGAAAAGTGACCCCCACATCAGAATAAACTCTACATATATAAGCAGTCGTATAAACTCGGGTTATGTCCCTATCTCTGACCCGCGGTCGCAAAAATTTTCTCCGCACGCGGTGCTTAGCGGTTTATCCCTTGAAAACTTTACGTCCAACTCGTAAAGGAAGACTTTAGCGATCGGGATAACTTTTCCCCTTCGGCAATGAAACATACAGACTTTTTGTTTCTTTATTTTGTACCACGCGTGTAGATTCCGATGATAATCCGCGACCCTTTTGTCCCGATGGCATCGTCGAACAAAAATTCGATCGGTGCGCATTCAGGGTTACATTGCTTTCCCAACCGTGTCGATTTCACCAGCTATTTTTAAAATCCGGGAGTTTCATCTTTTTTTTTCACGTGATTGTAAGCGATATCGAAATTTAAAGGACGAAGTATGAGAGGATGGATTATGTAACTTTTTTATGTAAATTTTTATTCTGGATTTTTAAATTTTAATAATATGCCATTAAAATTGCACTGATGCACTTTAAGAATCCGTCAGGATATGGATAATCCTTTAAAAATGTTGTAAAAAATGTAAATTAAATCTCGTTTGTCGCATTCACTCGGATTACGCATCTTTTCCTCCAGTCTTTAATAAATTACGAAGAATCTTTAAAAGTGACTCGAAAGCTTTTACCTGCCATTTCTGAAAACGTTTTCAAAGTACCGATCATCAAAGACGCTCTAAACGAGCACCACTTTAGCATCGCCTTTGAGATACTTTCATTAAAATATTCATGGATTTTTGCGTGTATCGAGAGAGAGGCGACGAGTCTGCACTCGTGCGCCATCGACTCCAAAATATCCTCGACGCAAAGTAAGGAAAGAAAGAAAGAAAGAATGAAATTTGCAGGTGTGCACTTTGACACGAGCAGTATGAGCCTCGTGAACGAAATAGCAACGGCAATTAAAGTCTTCGCCCACGGGGTCGAGGACTTCGTTAACGACCCCAAGAACTACGGTTACAGTCTCAACACACAGCTGAGCTGCGACGATGTGAGCGGCGAGTCGCGCTGGAGCGCCGGAGAATATTTTTTCAAGTAAGAATCCCCCTTCGAGCTTCGGTTCCCTACGACCTGTGATGTCCCTCTTGGCATCTCTCTTGGCGTCGCGACGATAAAGTACATTCGCCAGCGTCTGCGGACGTCGCTTGCCTCGTTCTATTACCACGGAAATATGGGTTTATTACAACAAAATCGTGGGAATATGGATTTTTTTCTTGAAATTTCCATTGTAAAGTTACTCTGCATTTGAATTCTAAAGAGATTTAAAGTAGCTTACGAAAAGGCATCCGTTTGGGAGACACTTTTTGCGATGCTGGTTTGCACGCGAAAGAGAATTTCAAATTAAATGAAGCCTCGATCTTCTCAGTGTAGAGCACTCATATATCGTTATTTACTTCCCTTCGCATATATAAAGAATCAATTATACATTAATAATATATTAATTCATTTTTAACGCATAGCTACTTGAGAATACAATGACTAATCGATCACGAGACTCAATATAAAAGTATAAGAGAAAAGCTTATAAAATTAAAGTTCTCCAACTAAATATACGTATTAAAATAGAGATGATATTCACTCGAGTTTTATTATCCCGCGGATTTTATAGTAGACTCGCGGGAGAGGCATTAAAGCAGTTATAATAATTCTGTAAAATTACAATGTTCCGTTACAACTCTTGTTTTCTTTCGTGTATAATGTATAATGTTGAATATATATATGCTTGGCGACGCAGATTTTATAAGTCGCCGAGGGGACTCTTGGAGCGCAAACTGTTGCTGCTGCAGAAGCATTAACTTATTTCTCTCCTGTTCCGCGCTTCTTTTTTATTCGCACGGCGCTTTAATCCGTAAGAGATTAAACTTTCAAAAGTATATAACCGATGCTAATTAACACCGGAGTCTCGTTAAATTATATGATGGAGTAACTTTTGAATTTCTTTGTAATTGACAAAAAAAAATAACTGAATAAAAGAAGTCCAGTTTATCAACACCCGATAAAACTTGCTTAAGATTTTAAAAACGCATTTTAAAGACTTCTCGAATATAAATTTACATTGTAGAGCCTATGAGAAGAGTTTATACATATTTATTACTTCCTAATATTCGCTGTTTTATACAACGATGTTATAGAAAAACTTTTTGTCAACTCCCGGCAAAATCTATGAAATTTAAATTACAAATCCAACCATCGATCCGGTCTAACGTTCCAGTACCGGAGCTCAATAATAGTCCCCGGCGCAAAATAATGTCCTAATACCGTCGACAGGTACCTGAAGAACGTGTCGGTGGATGTGGAATACGGCAAGCCGCATGTCCAATTCACCCAGGATGGTGTCTTAAAGTCTGCCGAGCTGAAGATCATGAATTTACGACCAGGCGCCAATATGCAATTGGCCTGGGAGGAGGTAATCGACTTTTCTCTCCTATATACCTCGCCTATTTTCTTTCCACCTATTTTCAACGCATAAGTCGACGGCGAGCGTCGCAAATTAACGAATTTATCGCGTCGAAAAACTACAGCTTTGAATATTAAAGATGCAAATAGGGTTATTTTCTCCGGCGTTAAAATTTCGCACTCGATAATTTGGAGCGTTGGCGCGTAATCAAAGTTTGTTCGATCGCGCGCAATCGTGTCGCTGCACGACAATAGCGCCGATATATATATATATACGCACTATGCGCGTGACCAACGATAAAAGCGCTCGATGGAAAACTATACAACATACAGAATTTCCGCGTACATCAACAAAAACCAGATTGCGATATACGACGTACTTTTTTTCCTATTTTTTTTTTTTTTTTTTCATCCACAACAATTAAAACGCGCAGTCGCGTATATTCGGTGAAAGCCATTGAATTTGCATTTGCATCGGCTAGGGAAACGATTGAATACCAAATCAATGCTGCCGCGAGAATAGGTTTGGATGCAGGAAATTAAGAGCGTTTGTCTCGTGTGCCTGTGTGTGTGTATATGCGGGTTGTCGTCGGGTCAGATCGGCACGTGGAAGTCCTGGGAAAAGGATGGCCTCGACATCAAGGACATCGTCTGGCCGGGCAATATGCACACACCGCCCCAGGGTGTGCCCGAGAAGTTTTACGTGAAGATCACGTTCCTGGAGGAGCCGCCCTACATCAATCTCGCGCCCCCCGATCCCGTCACCGGCAAATGCCTCATGGAGCGCGGCGTACACTGTCGCGTCTCCAAAGACTCCGCTGACCTTCAAGAGTGAGTATATACATATGTATGGCTAATTTTTACGAGCGCACGCGCTTTGCTTTCGCAATTTGGTCCCTGACGCGACTACCAATCGGTACAAAGAACATTTTCCGGGCTGAATAAGAATTCCGATCGGATGTTCGAGGAAAATAATACGCGAGCTTGGAAAATTCTCTTAACGGTTCGAATTTGTTAAAAGAAAAAAAAGCGTGCGTGTGTGTTTCATCAAAGAATTTAGAGCACGATAAACCATAGACGATGAAGAAATAAAGAAACGGCGAAATTGAATTCCGCGCAACCGGATATTACTTTCTTCTTAAAGAATTGGGGACTGTTATTGTTTTCCCTGTTTTTTATTGCAAAGATTACTTTTTCAATTATGAAGAGAAATAGGATTGGAAGAGTGCAGACAGTATAAAAGTACAATATTGGCCAGTATGTACATATATATATATATATATATTCCGGTACGTGATAAATGCACGTCCGACCGCACGTAAGGCTGCTCTACTTTGATTTTTGTAAGTTTTCTGTACTCGATAGATTGTCGCGTGTGACGGTATTTACTGATTTTTACCGAGTTTTCAGCAAGAATGTTATAGCGTAAAATATTCGGTTTCTCGTGGGCTTATTATTAAATAGCATGCACGTAGTACAAGCAACCTACTTTGCATATAGAAGGTTCACGATGTAGCAGACTACACGAGTACAATACTTTGTTAACATAACGGTGCTCCAATTTATTATTAATTATGCACTCGATAACGAGATCCTTGTTAGTTATTAATTTAATTAATATTGTATATTAATTCTGTTGACATTTTCTTGTCTACTAATTAAAATATATATTTATAAAATCAGTTAGAAAACATTTTTCGAGTTTTGATACAACAAAGAATCTGACTCGTATACAGAGATCGAGAGTATAAGGTGCATTTTATTTTTCTAGAAGAATGCATTAGTTTTCAAGAATATTTATATATGTATATAATAAGTACTTTGGTACCTCTCGTGATTATTAGTTTTTAAGTTAATAGCTTAATACACTTTCGCTCAATTAGACAGCTTTTTTTTCTGTTTTTTCTTTGTAGATTTAATAGATTTTTGCATGGACCTCGTCAAAATACTAGAATTTGGACAACACCCGTAGTATGAAAGTATATAATTGACCTATAATTTAAAACATTATTAATTATATGGCTGAATGTATTTATGAATTATATAATGCTAAAAATTGTAATATATCATTTAAATTTGACGAAACGATGTGCCAATGAATTGGTAGCGGTTTTCTTTAAACGAGATTATACAGTCATTTACAAATTACCGCAAAATATTTTCAATTACATTTTAAAATACAAATATTTCCTAGCATCGCAAATCCGTTTTGCTCGAATGAATCGCGATTAAACTAAAAAAAATCAAAATCAAACTGAACGTAAATGCAATCGAAAATCGCGCGCACAGCTACGCATCCGAGTAAAAATTTCCCTCGCACGCAACCCAATAAGCTATTAAATAAACAAATCGTTTTAGCGCCGGGCGTATAATAGCGATACGCCATTCCAATATTTACTGCCCTGCAACTCACAGCTTCGCCTATTTCCCGTGAAATATACACACCAACCCTGGTATTTCCCATCTCCTATACGCACGAGACGCGATGAATCCTGTGCGTGTGCGCGCGCGTGTGTGTACACGGGATCGCGGCATCGCTCGTCTCTCATCCCTCATACGTCACGGCAAATTTTAGGGCGGACTTCCAGTCATCGCAGCGTAATGGAAGCACGTACCAGTGCTGCAGCGGCTTTTGCATAGACCTGCTCCAGAAATTCTCCGAAGAAATGGGATTTACCTACGAACTCGTTAGGGTCGAGGACGGCAAGTGGGGCACACTCGAGGTGAGTGTATATGTATAAGCGGAAATAAAACCGAGACGAGCGCCAAGGAAAGTTTGATTCTTTGCGGCGACGTTTTTCAATTAGCGGCTTATCGCTCGACTCTACTTAGCGCCTCCTTTGACAGCCTCATTAGTCACGCTTATTAGATTTTTACCCCCTCATTTTTTTTTCTCTTTACTACCCGAACCGTCTTGTTCGCGCTTCGTCTGTTTTAGAGACTGGCGCGTGTAATTTTATCGAGTCGAAGTTTTTTTACATCTTAATTAGTTTTTATAAGTTTTCTTTTACTGAAGCAACGTTGCCGATAAAAATAAACATGTAAATATATATAACTTGTTTGATGAAAAGTTTTCGAATTTCGTATAGAACGTGTTTCTAGTTAAAAGTTTGATATTTTCTGTATTCTTGGAAATTTTATAAAAAAGAAAATACGCGAAACAAATAAACAAGGGAATGTTTGATGTGTGTATATCTAAAGAAGAAACGTCATATCGACACAAGCGCCATCAAATATTTACAGCTTCTAGTTTTTTTATTTATAAAAAAAGTTCCTTCCGCTCGATAAATATTTATAGTTATATATGCAGCATCCCCTCGAATTCCAGATTTTTGAAAACGTTCCAACTGCACCATCGATAAACCCTAACACTCCTTCCCGACACTTGGAAAAAAACAGACAAACAAAAAACGCTATAGAATAAAAACAAGCATATAAGTATACGATTAATAATCGGCATAAAAGACCCCGGTCTATTCTAGTCGCGATATTTACGCAACGATTGGATAAGCGTGAAAGTATATATTCGGCCCCAACGGCGAGTAAATCGGAACGTCGCCGCGACAGAGCGAGGGAGAGAAAGAGAATCTCACACATACAATATAAATCGTGGACGTTATAAAATTTAACGCCGCTTCGCGCCCTTTTAACGCCGAGATTTATTCCCTTTCGTTCGCCACACACACACACACAGAGACTCGCGTGGCGTTCGATAGAAATGCCTTTGGTGTGCGGATAATAATACACAGAGAGACGGAAGGCGGAGTCGGTGCGGGGATAAAGGAAGCGCACCGCGAACCTTTTTCATAGATCTTTTTACGGCCACGGACATTATAGCTGAATAGCCGCGCTAACTCTTTTGAGCCGCGGAGCTCTGTCCTTCGGCCATTGTATTGCTGACCACCGACTCTCTCTCTCTCGCTCTGTGCACTCATTTAAGGCCTGCTTTGTTGGACAAGAAATTAGTGCAGCCTCTCTGTCTGGCTTATGGCTCTTTGAGGGATTATTCTTGTACATAAGGGATCGATTTGAAAAAGTGCTGATGTTGTTTGGGGGTTATTACCGGGTGTGTGTGTGTGTGTGTGTGACGGTGTTAAAAAATTATACAACGGTCGTACGGGTATAGGCTGCGGGGAATGAAAATTGAATTATAGCCGAGCAATTAAAGGCGGGACTTTGATTAACAACCTCGCGTGGACCGAGCGTAATTAAAAATTTTTCTCTCTGGACGCGCGCGAACACTGAAATTAGATTCTTATATATGTATATATAGCTCGTTATGAGCGCCCCGCTGCTTCTTCTACAGAGTAGCCTATATATGTCCAAATCTTATCGTTCGGAATGGCGAGTAAACATTTATATAGCGATGATCCGAGCTTCTTCGTTTGTTTCGGAGCGATTACGTGTTTTATCGAATTGTCACGCTGGTACGCGCGGATCTGAAAGTTTCCGCGAGGGAGAGAGAGAGAGAGAGAGATTGATTCAAAGCAAAAATGCAATTCGCGAAAGTTTTGCGTTCCATTAGAAAGTTTTTATTGAAAACGAAATTCACCGAGCTCGAGGTACAAACTTCGCGATACGTACATTTTAATTAACTTTTGTACGCAAGAGATTGATGACACCGAGCACCCAACCATGCGCGTAATCCATTAAAAACTATAAAAAATATATATTTTTAATTAGCGAAAGTTCGGTATAGCATCGATCGAACGAGCCACCTACAACACTGCACCAGCATCCGATAAATAGATTTTCCAGCTGAATAAATATCCCTTCCCTCGCAATATATAAGCTCATGCACCTAATTAAACAGACAGATGGCTCGTCACTTGGTGCGCAAAGATTGTCGACACGAGAATGTAGACACTGATTCGAAGGTGAAATTTTGCAGAACGGCAAGTGGAACGGATTGATAGCGGACTTGGTTAATCGGAAGACCGACATGGTGATGACGTCGCTGAAGATCAATTCGGAGCGCGAGGCAGCTGTTGACTTTACGGTGCCGTTCATGGAGACCGGGACTGCCATTGTCGTCGCCAAGCGAACTGGAATCATTTCACCTACGGCTTTTTTGGGTTAGTCAACATCTACAAACCCCTCACCCCCCCGATAATGTGACCGCGCTTTAGACATATATCGAACGGTCTAGACACGACCGTTTTCTTCCTTTTTGCATCTTCGTGCACACGTTTTCATTCCTATATATATATTATATTATATAATGCATTTTGAAGATTAGATCTATATCATAGTGGTTTATTTCTTTTAAACATATCGATAAAATGACAAACTAAAAATGGCACTTTTAAAATTGCATATAATAGTAAAGGAGTTCTGCTCTGTGTCTTTGTTAATAATAAACATTGGTAAGCGCGCTCTTCGAGTTTGCAAACGCCGCGGAGGTTGTTTGGCTATTAACTTTTTCGGAGTGGACGCGGAAAACGAGCGATCCGAGTCTTTTTCGATGCGCGTATTGCCGGTGTATGTACGACACACAAGAGAGAAATGCAAATGAGCCAATCTGCATTTTTTCTTGTGTTTTCCTCTCTATTTCTTGAGCTAAATAGTCAAGTATCTTGCAGTATAATATACATGTTTCGTATACCTTCGAACCAACAATATATGTATAACTATATTCATCGAAAACAGAATTCAAATTGAATCGCTCGTTATAAAAGCGAACTTATCCAAGTAACGGCACGACAGATATTTTCCCATAAATTCCGTGCTCGTTGCTTGAGCTTTACGAGGAAGCGAACCCGAAAGAGAAGTAATTGCGGAGGCTACTAGAGGCCACTTTGGCTAATTCGGCTGGTAGTACGCGCGGATAATCGCAGAGATTGCGAACTCGGAGAATGCAGCTGATTAAAATTGGTCGACATAAAGGCGTACCCGACTATACAGCTCGAGTCGCTCGCCTCCTGTATAGAGCGAGCGAGAAAGAGAGAGAGCCGAGACGAGATAGAGAGTAAAAGAACATACCTAATATAGATACATATAATGCAACTCGAGCTCTTATCTCATCTATGCAAGCGTTCCCGTAACTTTTTGTCTTTTCAGAACCGTTCGACACAGCTTCCTGGATGCTCGTTGGCTTTGTGGCTATACACTCGGCTACATTCATGATTTTCCTCTTCGAGTGGCTCTCGCCATCTGGTTTCGGCATAACCGATTATGTCTCGGCCTCTAACCGAAAGCCGGTATCTCTCTTTCCATTTCGCAAATCCCTTTTTGTTTTTCTTTTTTCCTTTATAACTTTAATTAATCATCTTGAATCTTTTTGTATATGTTATATATAATATATCGCCTTATACTTTTCAACGCCTTTATATTATGATGCACCGTCTCTGCTTTGCGTATCTTTGCCGAGGCCTCGATTCCCGATGCTATCCTCCTCACCTTCTACATATTATATACATGTCTATATGTCCGCTTTGGTATGATTTGGAAGAGAAAAGAATCTCTGTGCGAGACAAAAGTGTACTTATCCTTTTAGCTTACTTTTGACTTTAAGGGTATATGTAATCTTTCTCTTTTGCATTATCAATATCGAGCAGAAGTATTTTATTGCGAAACGATGGCCTGATCAGTGTTATTTCCAATTTTGCAATTCAAAATTATGCTTATGAAATCTGTACATTTCAGCGTGATTTTCACGTTATAATGCTGTCGGTGCTGACGAAAAGTGCAACGCACAAAGGTCTTTCATTGTGCCATATATATGTATATATCTGCTTCAAACGTAGCTTGTACCATCTGGGACTCAAATTTTCCATTTCGAGAAAATGCAAAGGCGAGAGATTGAACCAAATAACGTACGGATCAAAGGACATTTTTTTTTCTCATTCTACAAGGTTTGCATTTAAATAACGCATTACCATTTTAATTATTAAAATAAAAACCACGTTAATAATGTATAGCTAAAATAAAGCGCCACGTTAAGGTGTAGCTTTGAAAAAATAGAATTTTTTACATAATTCAATTCCAGTGTTCAAGTAGCCACTGCAGGTACGTAATGAATATTTTGTATTGTTAAGGGGTTATTTCCGTTAAATAAAATAAAATAAAGTGACGATCGATGCTAAGTTTCATACGGTATTGCGTTCGAGATAGAATAAAAGGCGAGAAATAATGTACGCTGACTGGATACATTCTCCAAATCATTCTCTCGTCCCTCAGCGAACAATGAAAAATTCAATTCCATCCAGTCTACTCGACGAATCCCTTATATATCGCGATGAAATACTTCTGCTCGATACGCTGTCGCACACATTCTCCGCTATCTAGGTACATATACACACCTTTCTATGCAACTTCGTACACAAATGTGCAGCACATATACAGAGTAGTACGCACGTCTTTATCCACGTAGGTGTACATTTCGCTACTCAATTTCAGCTTGGCTTGAGGTACGTTTCGCGCATGCTGTATTCAGTAGCACAGCTCCCCCATTAAAAGGAAGCTAACGACGCTCGCTAATGCTAAAGCTCGCCGCGGCTAATCCGGTAATGCTGTATTATACGTCGTTCCTCGGTTGGCCGATGATTTATGCAGTGCGCAGCGCGGGATACTCGCGGATTGTACAGTCGAGGGGCGCGAAAAGATCGCGAGAAGTCGGCTTTGTGAATGAGGAAGCAACCCCTTGTCGCGAGAAGGAAGAGGTTTTTTTATTGTCGTGACGCCGCGAGACTGGAAGCTGTACTCAATTATGAAGAGCTGCGACGGTGTAGCCTCGGGGGGCAACGACGACTAACGCGATCAACGTCTACTCGGTCCGCCTCTTCTTTCGGGTCCTGACGATCCTTCTTTATTCTAGAACTCGTTCTCTCTCTCTCTTTTTTTTTTCACCCGACGGCCGAAGCTTTTTCTGTCTTTTTTTTTCGTCTTGTGGGTTGTTCTCTGCGGTCGAGTTTGGGCAGCCCTTGAGAAACTTTTCGATATGGGGTTTTTTCTTTTTGTTTTGTTTTCGACGAGCTGCTCTGCTCCCGCTTTTCTCGCCGCTGATATCTTATGCATTCGTTTTTTTTTTCGATGAATTCTCAGGAGCTTCGTATAAGTTTTTATTGTGATTTTGGACTGTTTTTTTGTATACGATGCGCTAGTTAAGCTTGAACAATTTTTACTTGATTGTGTATTTGTGCTTGAGTGTCTGGAGCCTATTATAAAAAGAGATAATAATGGTCTCGTTATTCGTAAGTAGAAAATTCAAACGTCACGTTATTTACGACTTCCCATATTGCACGTACATAGTTAATGAGATCGTTAATTTTCATACGAAATAAGAAACTTTTTTAAACCATTGTACAAATACAAATATTCCACCTTTGCGTTACGCGCGCGAGCTTCCATCTCTAATTTGGTTTCTCGCGCTCTTTATCATTCCCGAATGGAAAAGTTGCGGCGCGCGCGTGCGAAACTTAGCCGAGCCATAAGCTCTCTATATCGTTCATTTCCCCCCCATTCGTCTCGTAAAAAAGTCTGCAGATCCTAATGAGCGGAAAAAAAATACTTTGTCGGTCGCGCTAACGAGCCTCGTATTTCCCTGAATTAAGCTTTGATCCAGCGCGAAAGTGAAAAAAAAAAAACTTCCGTCACCCAGCAACGATAGTGGAATAAAATTCCCGATTGCGAGGGCCCGAATTTTTAGTTCCAACCCCTTGCCAGCAAGAGAAATGTCTCTCTCCCTTTTACCCCGATACAAGCCCTTGGAAATCCGGGTGGAGCAAAGCTCGTGTTGAGACACTTGGATTGCTTTGTGCGAGCAGGGAGCAGCGGTTGTAGCAGCGGCAGCCGCCAAGTCGCTGAGGCATCGGTTCTCCCTCTGTCGGGTCTACTGGCTGGTCTGGGCGGTCCTCTTCCAAGCCGCCGTACACGTCGACTCGCCCCGAGGATTTACGGCGAGGTATAAACGCGCTCCACCCTACACCGTAGGCTTCGACGTGTATGTATGCGCTATCGTTGAAACGTTGCAGATTCATGACGAACGTGTGGGCGATGTTCGCCGTCGTCTTCCTGGCCATCTACACGGCCAACCTCGCGGCCTTCATGATAACGCGCGAGGAGTTCTTCGACTTCAGCGGCGTGGACGACCACAGGCTCGCCAGGCCCACCTCCCAGAAGCCCATGATCAAGTTCGGCACCGTACCCTGGACCCACAGCGAGAGCACATTGGCCAAGTACTTCAGGGACATGTACGCCTACATGAAGAACTTCAACAAGAACAACGTGGCTGAGGGCGTCGAGGCGGTCATCAATGGGTCAGACATAAACAACAATATACATATATATACATATATATATATATACGCTTTATTCGCGTTTGATGCTTATGTGTGTATGCTTACCCCGAAATCAATCATTTCATAACTGACTTTCGTACAAAAGTTTGATTAGTCAAAGAAATGTATAAAGTTACTTTACTACGTACATCAGCAATGGAAGTTATAATTAAGTAAAAAAATCCATTTTCTTAGAAATCAAATAAATACGTAATCTCATTTCAAGTTGAAATTACTTTGAGATGGAGCCCAAGTCGACGTATAAAATGATATTTTACGTGACAAAGTATAATTTGATATCTCTCTGGTCAATTTGAAATGTACATTAGATTCACTGCTTTGAATTTTGGAATTCCCGTGATAAATTCATAGCCAGCAGTCAAGAAAATACACGGAAACTAACTTCCGAGCGGATTAAATTGAACGAAAAATGTATGCATGAAAGGGTCGTGTGCTATGTGGTCTACCCCTACAATTGTGACGCAACTTTCTGCATGCATTATATTGTCTATGATGATATCATTTGCTGTTATTTATTCAACTTATATTTATTTTAATACTGTTTTTATTAAACTTTGAATGTTTTGTCGATTAGAAAATAAAAGACATTTATTATTTATTATTATTTATTTATTTATTAACCAGATAATATTACATAATTATACATAGTATACATTGTAACCCCACAGAGGCAAATATATTTCCTGTTCGCAGGTCTGGTAATTATTACAAAACTTATCAGCTAAAACTACGACTAAAATACTACTATATATATTTATTTAAAACATATATTATTTCCAATACAAAAGCATAAAAGCAATAATAAAATTAACAAAAATAAGTATTATTATCATTAATCATGCATTTAATGCCCCTATATAACAATAATAAGTAATTCTTCAATTATATATATTATCCTTAACATGTTTTTTCAACTTCTTCATCATATATTTCTTGTTAATATTTAACAT
>UELU01139000.1:0-10295 GCA_900490025.1 Megastigmus dorsalis
TATATATATATATATATATATAATTATATAGTTGTAAGGATAAAAATGTCATTCACTCCCTCCTATTTTTTACCATCTCGGCTTCCCCTTGGCTCACGCATAAAATAACGTAAAAACGTTATTTTGCGGAGCAAACAATTTTTTACCTTATTTTGATATCCATTTACTTCCTAATCCCTCCCCCTACCCCCACCTTGGCTCCCACTCACTTCCCCCTTAAAGTGACAACTTAACATGGACATTTACGCTGTCAAATAATAAGAACATATAAGTGGTTGAAAATTAATGTAATATAGACATATGAACGGATATTACAAAATCATTGATTTATATTAAAATTTATACTAAAATAAATAGTATAAATTAAAGAAATAATGTGACATAATCAATAAATTCAAAAAACATTTTTGAAAAAAAGTCGATAGATAGATATAGTAGATTACTAATAATAGTGAGTAACCAACATTTATAAAATATAAGATATATATATTGAAAGTATTTATAAAATATAAAAACTTTGTATAAAAAGATACAAAAGGGAAAGGTGTAAAAACTGCTTAAAATGCTTTTCAAAAAATATATTTATTCTTTATTTTCTTTTGCTACTTCTTCTACATTTTATTAGTAAATATTAAAAGATTAATTAGTAATAATTATACAGACCTTCGAAAAATATAGAAAGTTAGGAAACGAAAACCAGAATATTTATTTCCGACGTATTTTTCGTGGTTGAATCCGAATCTGGCCCCAGAATTACCCTATAACTTCAGGATTTTGAGGTATCCTAACCAAAAAACTGTCAAAAACGCTGTTTCTAGCTAAATTCGAGGTTATATTATATAATAAGAGGAAATTTTTCGCGTTAAAAGTCATTATTGCATACGAAACTACTCACCTTACCCTTTAAAATCCACAACGAATCATTATATAGAATATGTTTATGATATTTATTATATGTTTATTAATATGTTTATTCAGCTCCGAGAAATCGTTAGTCGAGTATAAGTAGTATAATTAGTTGCAACGACAGCAAGTCGCTGCTAGACAGTAAGCAACGCGTACACGTATGGACCAAGTGTGAGTGTACACCTTAAAACAACCTCCTATTTTTTTATTCAGTAGAAGCTATATACTGCATCCTTGCTATCCCCGAAACTCACCCTGGTATACTCGAGAGCATCCGGCGGGGATAAGATTAAGCGTTATACAGTTCCTGATAAAAAGAAGTTTCAATTAACCGAAAACTCCGAATCATAAGCCGGTAATCCACGAGTCCTTTATTCCGAAAAGAAAATATAATTTAACTCAAACCTCGGGTCCGTTATTTTGATAACATAACTTATCCAGTGAATCCCAAACACCAAATCCTAAGCTAATCAACCTCGACTTTGTTATTTTGAACATGTAAGCTAATTTGACCAACCCAGATTTTGAAACTCTAAGTCAATGAATCGTGAGCCTTTTATTTCAAACACTTAACATGATTTAATCCAGAACTCCAAACGCTAAACACATCACCTCGTATCTTTTATTTTGAACGTATAACCTAATTTATTCCGAAAAACAAAACCTGCGTTGTCAACAACCGGTATTCTGAATAAATAACGTAATTGAACCCAAAACTCCGAACCCTAAACCCATCATCCTCGGGTCCATTATTTTAAAAAGATAACTTAACTAGTGAACCGAACGCCATATCCTCAGCTAATCAACATAGAACTCGTTATATTGAACAGGTCATCTAATTCGATTAACCCAGATCTCAAAGCCCCAACCTAATCAACCTCAAGCCCGCTATTTCAACCACATAACGTACTTTCTTTAACCCAGAACTCAAAACCCTTAGCCGATATATCTACAATCCGTCTTTTGAATAAATAACCTAATTCAACACAAAACTCCGAACCCTGAGTCGACGAATCTCGAGTCCTTTATTTCAAAAATCGAACAAAATTTTACCTTTCACTCCTAACCTTAAGCAGATCAGCATCGCGTCCGTTATTTTGAAATTATAACATAACCCAACCAAAAACTCCAAGCCCTAAGCTAATCATCCTAGAATTTGATATTTTGAACATAATCTTATTTGAAATACTAAGCGAATCAACCTCAAGTCTGTTATTTTAAGCACATAACCTACTTTTGTTAACCCAGAACTCCAGTCCTAAGGCCACTGTAACTCGCGTCCGGCTTTTGAACACAACCTAATTTAAATCTGCACTTCAAAACCTAAACTCATCGGCCTTGAGTCCTGTATTTCAAATTCATAACCTAATTTAATCCTGAGCTCCAAACCCTAAACGCATCACGCTCGTGTTCGGTATTGTGGACACTTATATTTGGTTATATATTCAAATAAACGGACAAGATGGTAATGAGTTTATGGGTTGGGATTCTGGTTTAAATTAGATTATGTGTTTGGAATAACGATCTCGAGATTGATCGGTATAGTGGTCGGAGTTTTGGGTTAAATTAGGTTATGTGTTTGAAATGACGCATTCGAGGGTTATTGGTTCAGGGTTGAAGTTATGGGTTAAATTAGGTGACATGTTCAAAATAATGGACTCGAGGATGATGAGATTAGGGTTTAGTGTTCTGGGTTAAATTAGCTCATGTGTTTGAAATAACAGACTCTAGGGAGATGAGTTTAGGGTTTAGTGATCGGGGTTAAATTATGTTAATTATTTCAAATAATTGACTCGCAATTGATCGAATCAGGTTTTGCAGTTTTTGAATGAATTTCTAAAATATTGATTTTCGGTGTGTACGAATTGGTTTTTGTTATTTTTTCTCGATATTTCAGATAATTTTATAAATTACACTATTTTTTCAGCGAAATAATACTAAATTAAATTATTAATGTGGCATGCAACATTAGAATTATTATCTGATTTTGCGTTAGTCGTTACTTAATTAAAAATAAGCAATTGACTATATGAACTTTCAACAATGCAGTCGACCTGCCGAATTTTTTACGCGAAAACCGCAACAGCCTATTGACAGCGCGAGGTGAGAGGCGGCGGAGCGGCGGCCGCTGCTCGGCCGGCGGGGAGGTACGCGACGGACCGCCCTACTCCGCCGACCAGGCACTTCGCCTGCCGCTGTAGCTCTCCCCTGATTGGCCCGCTTGGCTAATTTTCAATCGATGATTACTCAATGAGTACTGATCGGATCGAAAAATTTTAAAACGATTTTCTTCTTAGAATTTTCTGCTCCATCCGATGCCATAGAGCCTATTATTCAGTGGGTTTACACCCTGTACAGTGATTCCAAACAGAAGGAAAATTCAAGGAGTGATTATCAAGAAAAATCGGAAATCCAAAATAGATAATGTTTATGGAGAAGAAGAACGAAACTTAGGAATATACAATAACTGCAGCATATCATTTATACTCCCTTCAATAATCACTTACACCAACGAAAACATCATTCCTCAATCCTTTTATCCAGTAAAAAAACTTCCCTTACACATTCAAAATTTGAAACAAATATTTTAGTATTAATTATTATTATAAATTTAATGTTGAATCTATCGTTCCTTTTTTTCATTACATAAGGTGAATGGCTAAATTGATCGTCATGGAACGTAAAAAATTTTACATTTACATTATATACATTAGTCACTGATTTCCTTTGCGATCGACCACACCTATGATAAGTATTGACAATTCTCATAAATTATGAGCGAGAAAAGCGAAGAAAAAAGTGAAAGTGAGTTTCCCGCGGTTTAAATAATTTCAAATTTTTAACTAAGTTTTGTTCTCTATCTTAATTCTTTTTATTTCTCGTTTTTTGCAGTAATTAATAAACGTTTTCATGGGTAGTGTTGTATGTTAACAACACAGTAAATTATGCAATAGTTTTAAATAATATAAGGTACGTTGTTTACCGGATCCTTAAGTGAATTAATTTTTAATTTTAAACATGTTATCAGCCTGAAGAGGAGGATATAAGTACGTACAACCTGAAAACGTCGTAATAAAGAGATTGAAAAAAAAATTTTTTTCGTTCTATGATGATCAATTTAGCCATTCACCTTATTATATATTATTAGAATAAACTTTGTTTATCCTTAAATGTCATTGTACATACTTTGGGCATAAAATATACTACTGCAGAATTTAGAGTATTAGAGATAATGAGAATAATTTATATAAAATAGCAGAAAATACTTAAACTCATTCGAAATTTTATGTTTACTTATTAACATAAAATTATTAAATATTATTTATACTTATTAAACATTAGTCACAAAAAGAATAGAAAGAGAAAAAAGATAGAAAGAAAGTGGTATTAAGTAGCACATATACATTAAAGCACAAATTTATTTAAATTTTACAAAATTTTTTTACCATTTTAGCAATAGTGAACAAGGAAAAAAATCCCTATTTATAATCGATCAACGATTAATTCATTACAAATTTTTAAATTCCATTTACTAATAAAGCACTTTTATAACTTCAATTAATCGTTGAATGAATTTTAATGTATATGTAAATATTATTATATAAATTTTTTGGATAATAGAATCCATAAAACTAAAATGAATAATATAGATAAAGAAAAAAAAACGAAAGGCATGCAAAACCAACAAATACATCCATGTAATCGTTTGGCGATCGAAAATTTACCTAAGTTACGTTGATATCGTACCGATAAGCAGCATTTCGCCCCCCCCCAGGTGTTACATCATACGTCCAACCTTTTAATATTAGTCAATCGTCAATCGAGAAACGCCCGATTCTAAAATGCATACGATGATTTCCTCAACATTTTGAAATAAGTACGAAACGAGCACGAAGCTACACACGCAGAACCTCAAATCACGACACACTTTTGATCTTTTCAAAACGATTAAAGGAGGACAACAAGTCAGTCTTTGACTTGGTCATGCGACGAAGCTCCGCGCTCCTCAAGATTTGTCTGCCGCGACGCTACCGTCACAATTCGTCTAAGCATTAATATCAATGTAAAAATTATGTAAAGAAAACTTGAATGTTATATTTTCTAACCATCCTTCTAATCCTTCTGCCAAACCTCTAACATAAGACAAACAAAAATATACATTCTTTTAAACGCCATTCATTGTTTGTTTTATCCCGTTTTTCTATGTATCGTTATAAATTTCTTTTACTCTCTCATCAATCATTTTCTCAATAAATTCTACCGGATAATTATTATTTATAAATGTTTTTTTGACTAATTTAAAATTTTCTTTACTAAAATCTTCATTGACAGAGCGACTAAACTGTCACATAAAGATTTTAGAAAAGAAAATTCAAAATCAGTTATAAATTTTTAAAAATTAAATTAAGTGCCTAAAAAATTTTATCTTGTGTTAAACTAGTATGTGTTTTAATCTCAGATAATTTGTCTTGTATAATTTCATTTAACAATTCTAAAGATATATTTGTAAACAATGATACTACATCCAATGAGACCATCCTATGATAATTCGAAATAACAATATCTTTCATTATGTTATAAAACTCCAACTATCTTTAATACAAGAATTTGTTTAACCAACTATTTTAATCAATGTATCAGACAAAAATCTAGTCAAATTATAAGTCGGGTGTTGATAATATTATTATTCTATGTCAAATGTTCTTTGTGAATCTTAGAAAAGCCGTAACCTTTAGCTGCAGTGCCATTTTCACATTTTAAATATTTAAATATACTATCATCTATATCACCTTTTGTTTTCCAATAAACTAATAATTCTTTGAATTTATCTTGTAATCTATTAATATGTGGATTCCTAATTTTCATGTAAGTGGCATTAGCAATAAAAATGTGTATAATTCTATTTATATATTCCATTCTATCTGACACTACAGTTACATTACCTTTATCCGCTTTTTGGAAGATCATAATTGCAAGCCGGGCCACGAATTTAGCAAATGCTATCTTTTAATAAATGCACTTAAAAATAAGTGCATACAAATGGTGCCACTAGCCAAAGATAATAACGACACCGCAACAGGAATGAATGTAGGGCACGCGCAGACACAGAGCGGGCAGCCAGGTCATGACCGAGAAGTGTCAAATTACACACCGTGAGACGGCCCACAACAGCGCTGGAATAATCGGCGTCAACAAGGCCGAGGCTACCCATCTAAACGCTCATCATCAAAAGAACATTGATATACAAGTGTAACACAATGTACTGAGCAAGGAATAGATTTAAACTCCCAAAGGGCTCGACATGTATAGAGACACTCGAGCCCGGCAAACGAATAGATAGCAAAGAATGCAAAACAAAGGAATCAGTCATGAAAGATGTCACGATAAAAATAGTCATATGCGGTAAATTGCCACCCATAGTGTCTATTAAAAGTACTGATTTTTTAAATCAAAGCGCGACATTTTACGCTGATTCAGGGGTGGATATAAGCCTCATAAAAATGAGAAACATTAAAAATAATGGAAAAATAGATAACAAAGTAATCTATAAAATAAATGGACTAACGTCAGGCACAGCGCATACCATAGGTAAGATTTTAACGTTTATAGAAGGGGTGAAATGCGATTTTCATCTCGTTCCCGACGATTTTCCGATCGATACCGATGGCCTCTTAGGATGGCAAAATCTTTTTGAAAATGGGAGAGATATAAGCCTTACAAATCAATGCTTGGATTTTAGCAATGGAATAAAAATTCCATTTAAAACAACGGAATCTTTTGTGATTCCGCCTAGACGTCGTCGCGTGATTTACGCTCGTGTGAAAAATCACAATACAAGTGAAGGATTTGTACCTTTACTCGACATAAATCCATAAACATAAACATTTTAATAGGAAATGCTGTAGTCAAGAATATCGAGGGGAAAGCTGCTATAATGTGTATTAATATAAGCATCAAACCAATCACTATAGAGGCCCCTCTAGTGGAATTGGAAACCTGCGAAATTGCTAAAGAAAAAACGGACACTCAGTACGAGGATGACCGACTTTTGCACAATGAGAACATCGCTTTCGCAAACGTATTCAAAGAATCTGTCACAGTTGCAGTTAATAGAGCAGAAGAAGTTTTTAAAGTTATGGACACCGATTGTTTAAGTGCCGAGGAAAAGGATCATGTCAAGAGTCTCGTGGAAAAATGGGCAAATTTATTTCATTTACCTGGAGAGCGCCTAAGAGCTACTACAGTAGTTAGCCATAATTCCGACCAATGATGATTTACCTATACGCACTAAGCAGTTCCGACATCCGCCTGCTGTTAAAGAAGTGATACAGAAGTACGTACAAGAACAAGTAGACGCAGGGATTATAACATCATCTACATCTCCCTATTGCTCGCCATTGTTCGCCGTCAAGAAAAAGGGCACAGACGATAGTGGAAAGCAAAAGTGGCATCTAGTCATTGATTTTAGATCTCTCAATGATAAAACCATAGGCGATGCATATCCACTGCCTATTATTACTGATATTTTGGATCAGTTAGGCCAAACGCAGTATATATCAACGTTTGACCTTAAATCAGGATTTCATCAAATACCCATGGATCCGGCAGATACGCATAAAACAGATACCATTTAAAGTTACGCTGCTCGAGTCTCTCCTTGCCCAGGATACTGCTGACTGGAATATGCGTGTGCGAAACGAGGGACTCACTATCCGGGAGATTACCACATCTTAAAAAATATCAAAATTCTTCGCAAGATAAGTATTTCACAGCGAAATAGACTAGTTCTTAGTTAGTTACTAATGTCATAGATTTATTCCTATTATAATAGTTGTAATATTAGCGCTCGTATTGTTTATTAAATCAATGTACGCTCTGTACATAAAAATACTACTAAACTTCAATTATAGAGATGGTAATTCACCGCAAAATCCAAAATTTTTTCATGTTAACTCACCAATGCGTCAATGTTATATTAATATCATACTAGCACAGAAAGCTTTAATATCATATTTTGTAAAGCATCTTGTATTAAATCAATCCACCAGATAGGGTTATACCCAAACGGTGTAATAAAGTTTAAATCAAATCGAAATCAAATCTCTCTCTCTCTCTCTCTGTCTCTATCTCTGTCTCTGTCTCTGTCTCTGTCTCTCTCTCACTCTCTCTCTCTCTTTATCTCACTGTTGCCCTCTGCGAAGATGCGGTTGCTGTTAATCACGATGATACAGCTTTTCGATTGAAAGGCAATGTCGGTGGCAGTAGGAAGAGTGTGGCCCACGCTAAGTCGGCGCAGATGAACGAAAATGACGGCAGAAGCGTCCCTATCTGTATATATGCGCTGATAGTATTTGTGCGACGGTGGCGTTTTCATTTACTCGGGTTAGGTTAATCCCCACAAACTAAAGAACTCCTACATTCATTTTGAACTCTGTATTCCATATTCGAAATTTAGCGCCCTTTAACATGAAGTTTACCACTTCTTTTGGTATTACTTTCTCAGTTAAATTTCTAAACCAATTCTTGTTATTATTATTGTGCGTTTGATTGATTTGAGAATATTTCTTTGGGTTTAAATATTGAAATTTTCATTTTAACTTCCTTCTCTAATTATACTTTACTTTTTCATAGCGCCTCTTTTGATTACAAAAAAGACTGTCCTTTGCTAACGGATTCTTCTTTTCATGTTTTAATTTTATTTTCATATTTCAGATTCTACGGACGTAATTGTAAACAAGGGCAGCTTGACTACCCACATTAATATGAAAAGACTGTAAGATCGATAAAAATATACCTACTATTAATTTATTAAATTACAGTCGACATAAGTAGCTGTTCTAATGTGAATTAAGAAAGCGTTTAAATCTAAGATTACTCTAAGTAGCCACTTAAAACTTCTTTTAACTTGTGCATGCAAATGAATATCAGTTCTTTTAAATTTAAAATCAATCAGATACTAATTCTTTCGAAAGATTGTTAAGTAAGTGAAGTAGTTATAGTACACACACACACACACACACACACACACACACATATTATAAGTATTTTCTATACACTTATAAAATTTAT
This sequence comes from Megastigmus dorsalis, assembly GCA_900490025.1. Taxonomy (NCBI): domain Eukaryota; kingdom Metazoa; phylum Arthropoda; class Insecta; order Hymenoptera; family Megastigmidae; genus Megastigmus; species Megastigmus dorsalis. The sequence goes on from UELU01139000.1 coordinate 8,977, forward strand.
TTTATGTACACTTTCACTATAATTGTCAGGGAAACCTAACATGGGTTCCCCTGACAATGCACTGGTTGAACACTGCACTCCGGGCATAGCCACAGCCCGCACGTGCCGCATCTCGCCCAGCGGCGGATCCTCTGTGCGAAAAACGGCTTGGCACAGCCCCAGCACATGTCGGCCCCGCGCTTGGGCCGCTCCACATCTTCGCGCTGATGTCGTTATGCCGCTCTTCGGTTGTTGCGTCGTTGCCGCAATACGCTGATTTGGCGTTGGATACGGCGCAGGCTCCTGTCCTTTTTCAGCTTTGTTAGTTGAAGCCGCGCACGCCAATAATGCTTTTTTAGGCCCAGGAGCCTGTGTAACCGTGCCTCGGCCTCTCCGTCGTCTTCGGCCACGACCGCAGGCATGTCAACACTCTCGTTATCTGAAAAAAGCAAAATACATATAATAAATAAAAAATATTAAAATATAGTATCTAATAATTCAATTACAAATAAAATTAAAATACCTTCCGGCACAAAGTCGGGGTCGCGGCCGTCGTCGCATATGTGTTCGACGGTCTCCGCCGTCGAGAGCACATCTTCACCCTGCTCAGGAATATACAAGGGGTCCTGAGGACCCTGCTGATCTGGTGGCGGCGATTGAGGAGAGTCGAATTCTTCGATCTTGACCGCCAGTTTTCTCTCCTCCTCCTCCTCGACCTCCTCCTCCATGATGATCATCACCTCCTCGATTGTCCGATCTGTAAATAAATAATTAATAATTTTAAAACATATAATTAATATTTAAAATTTCAAAATTTACCCTCAGGACCGTGCTCCTCCTTTATCGTCAAGTCCAATCCTCCTCCTGTGCCACCTCCATAGTAGCACATCGTCGTAGGTATTCCCACATACGTGGGGAACCGCGCTGCGAAGGTGTGGGTGATAGCGGTGAATCGTAACAACAGCCCATCGTGCACTCTTCCTTGGGGTAGAACATCTCACTAAAAACTCTGTAGGAAATCGTACTGACTGCACGAGGACTGGTCACAGACTAACCGCAAATCGGACTCTATATCTAAAAGACATAGCACCCCCCACCGTTAATCGCCGAAAAACATTCAGCATTTTTCGTGTTCACAGATTCTAAAAGTTGAATATGATATTTTTCTAAAAGAAGAAACTTCATAATTGCGTTTTTCTCACAGACGTTTCGCTCATTTTACGATGAGCCGTGTGAGAAGCAACTGGGAGGGTAAAATCCACGATCAAAAACGGCACGTGGACTGCTGAATTTACAAAAATTTCGTTGATTGTAAAATATCTCATATTAATTATATGGAG
>UELU01139001.1:3108-32955 GCA_900490025.1 Megastigmus dorsalis
TGATACACGTAGTGTTGATAAATACTGTTTACACAAAAAGATTAAAGCGATTTTTCCACCACATGTGTGTTGAGTAGCGCCATACTCCCCTACTCCCCTAAATTAAAATAACTGCAGTGATGCGTGCATACAGTTTTCTAAATAGAATCATTCTTACAATAAAATTTCGATTCATCCGCGACCATATAAGCACACGATCATCGTTCCGATTTTCTTATTCTATTTAGCACAAGTGATTTATGCCCTATCTGTATATAAATCAAAATTAAACGGACGACTTAGGCATTTGATATTAATCAGGTAAACAGGTGCGATTGCTTTATGCCTAAAATTCTGGTGCAACGGCAATTAAATTACACAGACTGCGCGCAGCCTACACGCAGTGTATCATTCGATTGTTCACTTTTGAGAAACGGGTATACCGCGCGTTCAGTTGCACTTTTCAAAATCAGCGCGTCGCATCTTTACAACACAATTTTCAGAATACAATGGCGGCAATCTCCGCCGTACAATGTCTCTTGAAAAACAAAGGGAAGAAGTGCGCGCGCGTATAAGGTAAAAACTGCTGGCTTGCGAGAAGTGCGAGAAATAAACTCTACGGCACATGGACAGTATATATATATATACAATAAGGCACAGATGAGCATAAGGAATAAATATAAAGGAAGAAGTACACGATATAGAGAGAAAGGGAAGAAGCCAATATATCGTCGGCTCCGATCTCGCCATCGTAAAGTCCATTATTTCATCGCGCGGAGAGTTTTCTATACGGTCGCACGGCGCTTAGGCTTCCTTCTTTCTCTCTCTCTCTCTCTCTTGCCACAAGCTTGTCTTTTATCGAGCGACGCTCACGATCGATGGGGACGGGACGGATACTTCACGAGACACCACCTAGATAACGGAATGGGTGTAAAGCAAATGTGTGGGTGTGCGTTTGTGTGTGTGTCTGCATGAGTCGGGGCGTTTAGCGAATTGTCGCGTGCGTGTTTAGACAAGGTATAGCGCTCTTTCTTTTTTTCTTTTATTAAGTGCTGCCTCGAGTTTGCCGCTGCTGTCCTTTAATATGCAATAGCGTGCACTTGCAATTGTGCAATTATATACGGAGTGCGTCTGCGCAAGCCTTTGTTTTGAAAGGTGTGTTATAAAATTTTTACTTTGAACGATTTAATTAATATATATATATATATGCGCAGTGCGGAAAATTAACACACTTCCTTATAGAATCAGACTTCATAATTCTACAGTCTGTTTAGTTGTGCAGGCTGGTCAAATTAAAAGAGAAGAATATAATAAGATAAGCGTATTTATATATATATATATATGTGCAGCGTAGATTTATCGTGTAATTCTATGTGTAAGCTCACTTCCGCGGATGTCTCGCATTACCACGGTGAATTCTGAAAATAGATAAAAAGTTGGTTGAGTCGGGAATTGATCGCTTTACACGCGTTCTTCTTTTTTTAGAGCAGAGCCTGAAATATTTATGCCTATATAGCTGCGAGTTGAACAAATGATAATTTAATAAGCAAAGATGCACGGATGAATGTGTAAGTGGCTTTAATATTTAAATGGAAGGTGAAGTGAGTTTACGCAAATTGTGCATGTTTATTATTATTATTTTTTTTTCAAATTAGTGCGTAATAAGCGAAGGAAAAGTGTATTATAAAATCCTAGTAATCTATACAGTTTTGTACTGTTAAATATATGTATAAGTTACGTAAATGTAAATTGTGATTTAAAATATATAATTATATACCGGCACTAAAGAATTGTAATAAATCAAATACAAATGTAACGGTACTTTGTTAAATGTCACTTTCTGGAAAAGGTAGTTTTTCATGGTATTCATAAAACTTATTATGTACGAGTTTAATAAAATTAAAAGTTGAATTAAAAACTCGCGTATATATAAACTTTGTTTCAGTTCATGAGTTTTTATCTCAAATCCGAAAAAATAATTATTTTCCATTTTATTTTTCATACTTTACATTCATGCTGATTTCACTATCGATATCGTCCAGGCCAAGTATCATATTTAGTTACACTTGCGTGCAGTTATGTATATTTAAAGTTTCCTATTTAAAACGTATATAATACATATTCGAATAAACAAAATAATTAATTGATAGAAAATCAACCTTAGCACACATTTTATAAGTCCAAGTCATAAAAATATTTGAATAAGTATGAATATTCAAGCGGAATTTGAATTTCAAATGCCAAATCACAATCGAAGTGACATTATCTCGAGGCGAAATAAATTTCGACTAATTGAAAATCTATTTAGATTACATCTAATTAAAAAAAAGGCCTCCGCAACGGCAAAAAGTATACAAGCGTGTCGTTAAAAAAAAGAAGCCAGCTCTCCGTCTTTATAAAAGTAGCGTAGCACGCGATGCAAAAATGTATATAACGTCGCAAAAAGCGTAACCTGGGCAGAAATGCGGAGTCTAGAAAAAAAGGAATAATATTCCGCTCGAAAAAGGATGCGGAGCACGAGGGAGAAATATATACGAGATCAGTAAGAGAGAGAGAGAGAGAAAGAGAGAAAGAGAGAAAGAGAGAGCGTGAGCAGCGATTCCGGCAGATCGTCTCCACCGATAATTCATACACGCGTCATGCCTATATAGCTCTCCTCTTCTTTCAGCCTGTGTATATATATGTATATATATATAATATGCGCGCCCCGAGGGAGATTCGCTCGCACACTTACAGCTGCCTTCTTCTCTCCCCCTCGTATATATCCACACACACACACACACACACACACACACTCACAGAACGCGAGTGAGAGAGAGAGGGAGAAAGCCGAGACTTACAAATATCCGCTGATCGATCCGCGATTCGCTCGCCCGGTGCAGCGCGATAAGCCGCCGAGATATCCCCCTCCTTTCCTTACTCCTCTAAAGCTACCCTATATAGCTATACTCACACGTACACACACGTGTATGTAACTCGGGGGGAGTTAGAAGAAGGGCCGGGAAAGAGAGGGCGAGAGAGATAGAGAGAGAGAGAGAGAGGGAGGGAGATAGATAGATCCTGAAAGTGTGCAAGAAGAGTATAGAGGGGAACGAGAGGCGCGCACGAAGCGTTATATCGAGCGTTCCACTTCGGTGCCACTTAAAGCGCTATAAAGGCCGACGTTGGAAACGTGTACATGACTTGCCGACGGAAGCTCATCTTCTCTCTCTCTCTCTCTCTCTTTCACTCTCGCTCACTCACTCAGTCGGTCTCTATAGGTTGCCACCGCGTCAGCCACCCACTGCTTGCTTGCTTGGGCGTCTTACTCTCTTATATGACACTCTCCAGTCAACCCTTATAAATACTCTCTCTCTCTCTCACACACACTCTCTCTCTTTCTCTCTCTCTCTATATATATATATATATATATATAGTCGTCAACGCCTGTATATAACTCTTGAGCCACAAATTTTCGCGGACTCCTTATATAATGGCATCCTTCGCTTTGATGGGGGAAGCTTTGCTTGGGCTGCGGTTGAAACGTCATTCGGCTCGTTAAGAATATTGCACATCGGGATATATACGATGAGTTTCTTGGGTGGGAAGTGCTATTATGTATATATGTATTATGCTCGAGGAGTTGGAAAGGCAGAATCTCTACATCGTATATGTATATAGCGAGAATCTTTTTCTGGATTCTCTTTTGTGAAAGGCGCGGCAGTTTTCAGCTGTGGATTACCGCGCGCGATTTTCTCGAGTATTTCTGAAATGTTGGACCAAACGTATAGAGCTTTAAGTGCAAAAGTACTGTGATATTTGCAGTGCAAAGCTAAAAAGGAAATCCGTTTCTTTTACCATAAAAAGTCTACGAAACTTATGTGTACGTATTGTTTGGAGTCCAAAATAAATATTTAATTTAAAGTAACTATAACAGGAAAATTTTAAGAAATTCAATAAAAGTACCCTTCAAACCCCGACATCGTTTTCTTCCATGCAATTTATTCTCTCTTATATTTCCTTGACTATGCGCCTGTCATCTCTTGCAATCAAAAATTAACAGTGAAAGAAATGCTAATGCACAAAACAGACATGTACATACACTATTACTATATCGGCATACACTGCATAATAAGCGCTCAGTAAAGGTTATATCGCGGGCTATATATATATGAAGCACGTTTGCATGGCGCGTAGCAGGAGGTAATACGAGATACGCGCGGCTGGAATATCTCTCTCTCTCATCTCTGGGCTCTTCGTTTTCAAGCGACTTTCCGGCCGCTGCACCCCAAGCGGTTATTATCACTTTGCCCTTTCCTACACTCACTCCAACCAGTCTCTCTCTCTCTCTCGCTCTGTCTTTCCCCTTGCCACTATATATTCTCTCTCCGCGTGGTATATGGGCGTATATACATGTATATAGAGGAGAGAGAGAGAGGGAGAGAGAGACCCGAGTGCTCGGTGACACTTAATCTCGGCTCGTTCTTCGCTCGATGGCGGGCGGCGATGCGCACACGCGAGTCGAAGGGGCAGGAGGGGGAGGGGCGCGTGTGCACACACAAAAACGCCCCGAGAGAGGGTGGAAAGTGCCTCGCAACGCTCGTGAAAGATGGATAATGAGAGATAGAGAGCGAGAGAGAGAGAGAGAGAAAGAGAGAGAATGGAGAGAAGAGATTGGAAAGTCATGAGGGGGACGATGTTTGAGAAGCGTATAGGTTATGGTTTGTTACACCGTCGAAAATATTGTACGCGTAATATATATATATAGATTGGAAAGTGTGGCGCACGGGTTTGGGAGGATAAAAACGGGCTTCTGATGGATGTATATAGTGCGTTAATTTCTCGTTATACGGGAAGTAATATAATAATCTGGAGAGATTGAGAGTTATTTCGATCGGAAGATTCAATTTTTTCAATCTCCGAGTTTGAATTAATTATATATTTATGTATAGGAAATCGATTTAGACTTTCTCATGATTACTTGGGTGATTAGTTAAGAAATTAGATCTTAAGCATAGTGGTAATAAATCATCGGTTACCATCTCATAACTGTGAGGGGATTAAATGTTCAATTCTTGACTTCATTAAGTTTTACACTGTGCGCCTACACTGTGCGTATACACACACACACACACTCTCTGTCTCTCTCTCGGCTTACTCCTGATTTTTCTGATGATGACATTTTTATTGACTATTATAATTTTGTGCGTAATGATAAAGGCTTCAACTTAAGTAGGGTGAACGTCACCAGTAAGAAAAGTCATAGAACATTCATCCAGAGTGAAGACATTTTGTTGTACATTAGGTTTGAAATCACCTATAAGGGTTTATATAAATCTACTATCAAAAACATTGATGAAACTGAATTCATCTTAGTTGAACTAGCGCTTGAAAGTGAGCAGCATTTCTATTATCAGCCGTATGCCGTAGGTCTAAAGGTTCTGTACTAAACTTATTTTTTAAAATACTAAATAAATATTATCATTTGCATTCTAACGTTATTATATTGGGTGATCTAAATTCCGACCTATTGTGTGCTGTAGATGCTCCAAACTACTTTTACACCCAGTCGTTGAAAAACCTAATTCACGACTATGGCTTCTATAATATTCCTTTTGGTGGAACACACCACGTTACTGCTTCTGGAACATGGCCCGCTGTTGTACTTGTAAACACTGCTGATAAAGTGACGGCTGTTGAGAAGTCTGATACTCCATTTATATGCAACCATGATTATCTAATTGTAGACTATAAACTTAAACATTGTAGTGCTTCTTCTGAAAGAGTTTGTATTCGAGTTTTCCGTAGATTTGATTCTGTTGCAATATACACATGAGTTGAAATCACAAATGGATGCGTCGAACTGCTCTAGTTTCGTACTCACAGACATGGTTTAATAAGACTTTACGTGAACGTTGCAAGGTAAGGAATAGGTTATACAGTAAAGCCAAACGTTTGGGAAGTACATCATTACTGTCTCATTACACAAAGCTACGTAAACAGCTTAAGTGTCACGTTAAGCTAGCGCGGGAAAAGTATTTCAGAAACAAGCTCTAAAGTACTAGTGATTCGTCTTCTATATGAGGTTTACTACGTAAATTGGGTGCAGTTATTGCTCATAAGAGTTCTCCCCTGGAATCTTTCTCGCCAAACGAGTTAAACTCGTTTTATGCTAATGTTGCCACCGCTCATCCGTAATGTTCTACAGCTGAACTTGCTGGTATTATTGAGCTGCCTTTGAACCATGATGCCCCTATTTTTTTATCCTACTCATTTATCTCATGTGCAAGTTCGTCAAGCTGCTTTGAGGCATCATGCTATATGTTCGTGATTCTTTATGTGTTTTCTCTAAATACATGCAGGTAGGTTGCAGGCAATCTTTGATCTCCGTGGTAATTTATCTGTCGTTCTTAGTTTGACTTCTGGGATTCCACAGGGCTCTAACCCTGGCCCGATTGCCTTTTTTGATATTGATAAACAGTACTGTGAATTGTTTAAAATTCTGCACTGATTCTTGTATGCTTTTGTTGATAATTTTCAAATTTATCTTCAATGATTTCGTTCAAATTTCGTTCAAATTTATCTTCAATCAAGCGTGCAGATCTGCCCAAATTTATTGAACTATTAAATGAGGATGCCCCAAATGTTGCTAACTGGTCTTTGTGTCTCATGATTATGAGTTAAGTTCTTCCAAAACAGCTATTATTATCTTTGATCCTGATCAAATGTTGAAGCGCATTGATTACCTGTCACTTTCGCCAATAATGATTGATGGTCAGCATATAAAATTGAGAAATTCTGCTGAAAATTTTGGACTTACTCTAACGGAGAATCTCAGTTGGAATACACATATCTCCCAAATTACCTCAAGAGAACATGGAATCCTCAAAAGGTTGCGATTTAGGGCACTTCCTTTCGCACAGCATTAAAAAACAATTGGTTACCTCGCTTATCTTCTCTCTTTTTGATTATTGTTGCCTTGCCTTTTGCAATTTATCTGCCTATTTAAACCTAAAATTGCAAAGACTACAAAATCATTTGGTGCATTATATTTTTCGACTACGAAAAGATTCTGCGTTGGAACCATTTTTTAAGCGCTTAGAATAGCCTCCTGTCTCTGATAGGAAAAATTACTTTACGGCTGTAACCACGTATAAGATCTCAACAAAGTCCAAACCGAGTTATCTTCTACCGTTCTTCCCTAAACTCAGCGCTGATATTAGAAGGTCTGCTTACTACCGGCTTGACCACGTAACAGCGATCTTATAGTGTTCAGGCAATGAAACTCTGGGATTCTCTCCCTTGCCATGTTGAACTCAGGCCATGAGTGGAAAATTTTAAGCAAAATTGTTCTACTACACAAAGCTACACTTGTTACTTTTAATTATCTTTGTTGTTATACTTATTGTTCTAGCTTAGCGAAATTCATAAATCCAAGTAGTTTTTCTTTACTAGGATCAAAATACTGTAATGTCGGTAAAGTAGAACTATCACATTCCCTTAATATGCGATCGAATTCTTATCTTAACATGCCAGGGTGTGACAGCGCGGTGAACTGTGTGAAGGAGGCTCTCGATGCACTCCGGGAATCTGTCGAGTCCTCATGTGCTGTGGCCTGTGAAATGAATGACCATAACCACGTACGGACGCCGGTACAGCGGGTACGCAGTCGAATCGGCATATTCTTTCCAACAGCACTCTTGATCACGCTAAACCTTTTCCTATCTTGTCGGCCAGGCGTATTGTTATCTGCTTTCGAGTCCGCGAAGATGCCCAAAGAGACATTGCTTAAATCCCTCAATCCAGCCGATCTTAAAATCAAGGTTAATAACTCTGTCATTTTGGAAGCAAGTAACGTTGTCCGTGATGCTTTAGCCATCACTCCTGTCTTATCACAGTTAAACAAATTAAACCGGAAAATAAACTGAATCCGCGTATTACCATACATGGTTTGACAAAGGCGGGTTTTCATGTTGACGGTTTGAAAATGGCTCAAACTTCTCAGACATGTGGTAGGCAATCAATGAGATCTGTTTTGTCAATGGATCAGAAAACTTGGTAATGCCGGCTTCCCCAGATGCTTTTAACAGAAACTTTATCAGCTTCGACAATTCGGCTCCCATCTTTGACCATCGTCCCACGGTACAAATTTCGCCAGATGAGCGGTTTTACTTTCATTATGCCTTCTCTTCGGCAAAGTCAAATGCTTGTGGGCCTGACTTGATTCCGCTGAGGCATCTCAAATACTGTCTGCTTGTCATCATCCATCCCTTCATGAATATTTTTGACTTCTCATTACAATCTGGCGAATTTCTTGACGATTAGAAACGTGTCATTGTCCCTCCATTACCTAAAGCTCAGGACTCGTCTGAAATTTCAGATTTTTGACCCATTAAAATCCTATGTGCTGCTTCGAAAATACTTGAATCCTTTGCCATCAGTCAAATTTCAAGTTATATTGAAAATCAAAATCTTTTGGATCCGGTTCAATCGGGTTTCCATAAGAGGTACAGTACTCACACGGCTTTGGTTAGAATGGTGGACAATTTCAGGGCGGCTATCGATGAAGGATTCGTTACTTTGCTCGTGGGCATTGATCAACCACGTGCTTTTGACATTGTAAACATTAATCTACTGGTAGATAAACTTTGCCGTTTGGACTCCTCAGATTCAACCTGTAAATGGGTTCGCTCATATTTATCTGGTCGTTCCCAGATTGTACGATTTCCAAACGGTGAATCCTCATCACCTCTTGAGAGAAACTCAAGTGTTTCCTAGCACCAGTGAGAGCACCAGTATTTTCCTTGACCTCTCCAATGAATTGACGATTAATTTCAATAGGAGTAAAAATGCAGCAATTAGATTTGTTATTGGTACCAAAATTTTTGAACATATTTCACCAGTGTATGACAAACTTGTGATTTTAAAATACCAATATGCAGGCGCGACTTTTTTGCCTTATGGATGTTTTTGAAGGTTATTCACTCCAATCTCCAGTAAGCCTTATTACGTTGGTCGCCGATACACCCAGTAGCAGACGCTGCTCTGTACGTGATCTAGTCCTCAAGAATTTTAAAACTAATTACATGTGTTACTTATTTGACTTGGGAATAAGCCACTTGAGGAATAGTTTCAGAATGGCTGATTGGCAGAGAATAGCCAATCGACATTCATCAGTGTCCTGCTCAAACTTGTATTAAAAGCCTTTTTGTGTGCATATTTTTTAAATGCACAACGTAACCATTGTAATTATAGTATTTTAGCCACTTTAGCGCTTTTTCATCATCGCACGATCACTTTGTACTTTGTATGTACGTCTATCGATTTTAGTTTTTTTTCTTATCTTCTTTATTATTTATTATTTAGTTTTAGTTTAATGTAGATTCATATTTTTTTTTAATTTTATCTACGACTAATTGAATTGTACCGAAGCATTCCAGCACAATTTATAAAATTAAAAGCTAGTCAATACATTCCAGTACACAATTATATGCTAAAGTCCATGGTTCGGAAATCGCTGATAAAGTGATTCAATTTTCAGATTGCAAAAGTCTCTTATCGTTTTCAAGATTGACCGCAGTTCAGACACATTAAATGTCATCACAACATAAATATAGAACATAGTAATTCAAGAGCGCAGGAACAGCAATCTATACCCAATAGATTTCTTAGTCGATTTCAATAATGATTGTTTTTAAAAGTAAAACGAGCTCACGGCAAAAGTTCGAAAACTAACATGCAATATCACGTAAACGGTCTATTCCAGTAATTATACTTAAATATATTCAAAGCTCTAAGGCTTTACGTATTCCTTACCCGTGTATTATTATTAGTAATTCGTGCTATATTAATATATGAAATTGAGCAGTCAAGTATTAGGGTAAAAGGGAGGGAAAAAAGTATTATTTTCTACCTCGACCAAGCTAGAGATTCTTATCGACGAATGTATAATGCGGGTAATTTATTTTTACATTACAGGTGGCTTATCCAACGCGATCGAAATTCGGGTAGGAGGAGGGAGCTGAATCATATACTCGATGGATGTGGCCGATAACGAATTTGCCGGGTTATAATGCACGCGGCAAAAACGTGGAATTTGTATATATGCGTGCAAAAGATAAACAATATACGACTGGGTATTTTCATTAATGATAAATACGATTTCGGTGTGTACATATATATATATATATAGAGAGAGAGATGCGCATTGGCCAGGAAAAGTTTATCGGTGCATTATTTGCGCTGTCCGCGATGACGATATTGAACTATTATCGGTACTTGTAATTATTACGCTGATCCATCCGCATTTTGAAAATATATCCCGCGAGATCTGTAAAGCGTTATTTTTCGCCTTTTATTGTGTATTGTTATATATTATATGCATAAAAGCGTGGACTCTCACGGGGGAATGGAAAATTTCTGTCGAACGCTTCATTTACTTTTATTATATTAATTTGTTACAGTGCGCACACTCGCGTTTGTTTGAAGTTGATCGAAGCATAATATTGACGTTTTGTTATACATTATGGCGTATTCGATTCGAATTCTTAAAAATGCTTTCAAATCACATGAAAATGATTAAATCAGCTTCGATTCGCTTTTTGAAATTAATGTTTTGGCGTGTATATTAATCAAATTTAGCAGTTACGCAGAATTATACAGGAATTTAATTAAAAGGGAGCAAAATTGTAATGTGTATAATGCATGTCATTATGCTGATAATGACATTGTGTAACTGCAAATATAATAAAATCCCTTTATACGATATTTTACAAAGAGCTTAAGCGCAGACTCGAACCCGGGCTATGGAATCGTTCATTCAGTGGGTTTTATACCAATGGAATAGGAAAGTAAATAATTTTTAAAATCGCAAATCACCGATGCATTATTAAAACGTTGCCTCTAACGACCCCTCGACGCTCGTTGCACTTTATTTCTCATCTTTATATATACATATACAAAACTCCGGCGAGAGAGAAGAACCCATGCACGCGATTACGTCGCCCGCGGAGCAAGAAACAAAAAGATCCCCTTTTAATTTCATCATACCCGTACGCGGTCCAACGAGCTACACACGCACACCCACGCGCACGCAGAGATTCGCGACTGAAAAAGAAAGAAAGAGAGTGCACTGCGCGCGGGGTGCAAGAAAAAAAAGGTAAAAGAGCCGAGGGGGAGAGAACGCATTATACTCGATAACGCGCAAGAGAGCCGGGAGGCAAGAATATAAAAAAGAAGAAGAAGAAGTAGAAGAGAAGAGAGAGGTAAAGAAGGAAAGAGAGTGTATATACGTCGAGAGTAATGGAGGCGCGCGCGAGCGAAAGATGTCTACCTTCCCTTCGGTGAAGGACGTAAATTCGTAAGTACGTGCAGGTATATACACGCGGTAGTACCGAGGGGGCGGACTCTCTCTCTCTCTCTCTCTCTCTTTGAAAGGAGGTGAGAGAGAGAGAGAGAGAGAGAGCGGAGAGGAGATAAGCGGGTGAGCGAGGGAAAAAGACGAGGGAGAGAGAGAGAAGAGAGGAGTAAGAAGAGTCTCATTGAGCGAAAGAGGTGTATAGCGCGGGCGCGCACGCGAGTCGAGCCGTATATATATAATACTATACGAGAAGAGAGTCAAAGAGAAACGGTGTGGTTAAGTGGCGCCCCATTCTCGTTTCGCAAAATATTATTAGATTCTTCTTCGCGCTACTGTGTGTTTTATTCGCAACCGCCTCGCCTCGTAGTCGCGGATTTTTCTTTTATCTTTGCAGCGCTATGGGGTTTATACGCTGCGGGGGAATAAAAAGTAAAGTTGGCATATATCGATACGTGAAAATGGTACGCATACGCCGAGGCTGCGATACATATATATTCGGATTCAAAGTACCAAGCGTTATAATATCTTGGTATTCGATAAGAGCACGGGAATTCTATGATAGGAGTATTAATTTAAGATGCGCGCGCGAGCGGCTCGATTACAAAAGCGGAATAACAAGAAAAAGGGAAAGAGGTCGTGCGGTTGTGTACATAAGCTATATACTAGAATAGGAGAGGGAGAGAGAGAGAGAGAAGGAAAAAAGATGAGAGTAGAAAGACCTGACAAATACAGACAAAAGGCAAAAGATGAGCTCTGCGAAGAGAGAAAGGGTGAGAGAGAGAGACAGAGAGACGGTACACAGCGCAGGCAGCCAGATAACGCCGCGACAGCAGTGCATGCTGCAGCGCCGAGCTCACACGACAGAAGCAGTTTGTCGCGCGCTTGCATGGCTGTCGTGTATTACCGTATACGCGCGCGCTGCTACAAGAGATACCAGAGAGGAACAGAGAGAGAGCGAGTCTAAGATGAAGTGCATGCAGCAGCGAAGAGAAAGAGAGAGAGAGAGAGAGTGAGAGAGACGAGCGGGGAAAAATGAGTCTGCGCCTACATATGTATCCTTTCCACCCTCGCGTATATCGCCATCTTGTTCTCGCCCTCCAGCGAATTTAGCGCCGCGCGAGACTCAGAGTGGATGTATATAAGGGCAAGATGCGCGAATACGGCCAGTTCCGTGTTGGCAGTGTTTCGTGGGGTCATGAAAAGTGAGATGATAATTTCAGTGGTATAATAAATTTTGTTAATTATTTTCCTTGGATTTTTTGTCTTTAAGAATTTTGGCTTGATTATTTATATGCTCCTTATTTTTTACATATATCTTTGAGTAATTTTGTTATATATGTTTTTTTGTTCGAACAGATAATTCAATTTAATTCAAGTAGTAGACAAATAATATTAGTTCATTATTGAAAAGAAAAAAAGAAATTGTAAAAATAAATGAATCTGAAATGCAAATTGAATAAAATGATCGCTAATGATATCGTTGATGAGTTATCGCAATGCTAAAGAGACACGGAAACGTTAAGTATACAACGCACGCAATTCCTCGGTACCGCATAAGAACCAAATCTCCTCATTACTTCGCCGACCAAATCACAGTCGCCACGGAAACTCCAGTGTGTACAATACACACTTATATATATATATATATATATACAATATCCGCGAATCCGTGTGTGAGTACACACGAAAGGGGCCGGCGCGGAAAAGAGAGATTTCTGGCTCGGATTGCGGAAAACACATCGGGGCAGGAAAGTGATAAACGAAAAGGAGCGACTCCGACTCCTTTATTTCTCTTCTTTGTCGCTGCTTCTCTCTCTTTCACCCTCTTTCTCCTCCTGTGTACAGAGAAAAATAGCAAAGAGAGACGGCGGGCTTTTAGATGGAAAATAAAAGCTGCGCGAGTCGTGGTACGGCCTTTAATTTCGCTGAAGGGAGGCTTCCGGACACATCCAGGCCGCATAATACGCGCATAACAATGAGGCAGAAAGCGCGGAAAAAGCAAAGGTATTTAAATAATTCTGCACGAGGCGCTTTATGTGTCCGTGTATGCGCGCGCCTGTGTGTCTGTGCAGGAAACAAAGTCGTTTGCATGAATAATCATACGGTCGCTCTGTCGCGTGTGGCTTTTCTTTTGAAAACAGCACGCACAGAACACGTCTACACGCGTGATCTGCGCGAAACGCCGCAAAGATAGTGAACAGCGAAAAATTAGAATTGCCTATATACACGAGTCCATTTGGTTAAGCTTCGTTTTTATATAATAACTGGGTAAGTAATTGATTCGTTGATTCGGTCGTGTTCCGTATTGAATAAGCTATTATATCGCAGGGTGAGGGAGGAGGAGTTTGAATTTTCGTGCGTGCGGGTGTGTGTGTGTGTGTGTGTATTATAAGCCTGCAGGCTAAATCCAGCGCGCTCGCAAGGGCGAGTTTTATTTCGCACGTCAATTTGCTTATGCTAATGGCGCGCTCATAACCCGTAATTAAATTCTGAAGTTTATCAAAATTTCAGCGCTAACGATTATGTACAGGACAAGAATGTTATAAAATTTTTAATGGCTTGGTGTATGTGAGGTAGAGATTGGTGTCTGTATGTGTGTGTATATATAAAGGTAGTATTATACGATGACATTTTATATTATACGTCGAAAAGCAGGGGAGAGAGAGAGAGGGAGATTTCTCCTTTTTTTTTCTTCTTTTAAACACCAAATGCATTTATGGTGCCTTAACGAGATGGAATATACGTGGATAAAGAAAATAATGTCGTTTAATGCTTTAACCAATAATGGGAAGAGATAAAAAAGGTTCGTTCATTTGTGCTCGTATTATTTTTTAATAATATATTTAAAAATTGTTTTGTATAATAATCTTTGTTTTGCGTTATTGCGTGTTTGAGTTAAAAGGATCGATAAGCTTATATTGTTTAAATTAGTAAAATCTATTGAATTCTATATTAAATGTATGCAATCTATTCGAATAGATGATCTGTTTATGTATAACTTTAATTGAGTAATATATTTAACATATAGCGATATAAAACAATACTATATTAGCTGCTAAAGCTCAACAATTGAATACAAATATGGCGATATTTTAATCCATCTAATAGAAGTTAAAAGTTTCCTCATAAGTTCCATTGTATGATAATAGATGGCGCCAGTAATGTACACATATACTTAAGATCTAGTACCACAGTGTTGTGGCTGTATAACTGTAAAGTTGATGCCAATAAAAAATTACTATACTATACTTAAGATCTAGTAAATCAAAATTCACTGCCAGCTGGCTATTGTAATACACATTTATATTTATAACAAAACTATGTAGTATAATGGCAATAATACATCAAAGTTTATTGAAAAATTAATTATATTAAGTATTACAAATTCAACTCAATTAAATAAATTTGCAACCATTAAGTATTATTCAATGATTTCAATTATTCTTCACGTCCACAATTTATTATCATCTATCCAAATACACGCTATCTAGTACATCCGTAAATGTAAATATTTAGAGGTACACGCATATATTTGCATTATCTTCTTACGAACGATGAGCTACAAAATTATTATTTTCATAATTGAACACATCGGAGCTTATTATTTGAGATATTATTTGATATTCGTTTTTAATCTTCAGAGTGCAAAGTATAATCAATACCAGGAGAATACGTTTTATAATCAAAACAGAATTAATGATACATTGTATTTTGTATTTTATTACAAAACTGTTACAATCGATTTCATCAGCTTAACGGACATCCAAAGAGAGCCTTAACAACAAAATTAATCCTCAATATTCCCATTATTTTCTCAAATTTTATTCCGCATGAATAAATGATAATAATAATTATTGTATTATTGCGTTTAAATATCGACATTGAATATCTGCGATTCGTATACTTCTCGTTTTGGAGTCTGAATTTTGTAGCTTTAATTAGCTAAGCATTATTTGAATAAACATTGATTTATATTAGCAATATTGATGCAGGCTTGAAAACAAGTAGCTCTCCAAATGCATTCGAGTATCATTTTCCGCGAAAAGCGGCTTATTAAAAGTCGTAAAGCGTAACGTTCGAACCAACCGACACCTTTGAAAAATTTACCCGATCCATAACTTTGGCATAACAGGTCGTGTATACATCACCTCTACTGTAGCAATACAGTCGGTCGCATCACAATTTCACGAACTCATAACACAAAAAAAGGCCTCCTACAAGCATCAAACCGTTCTTCCTCTTTTCTCTCGAACAAGAAGTGGCATAAATCCATAGGGTATAGGCTTGAGGCGAGCTCCAGGTGTGCAGGTATAAGGCATGCATATATATATATATACCTCTATATCTACAACATGGTAAAAGTCTCTCGCTCTCCAGAGCCTCTTGTATTATACCTACACATTCACGCAGAGACCACGTGGTCTCTTCTCCCTCTCTCTCCCTCTATAGTGGGGGCAATCCGCAAGAGCTATAGAGTGCGCGAGCGAGAGAGAGAGAGTGAGCGTCATTGCGGCGGCGGCGGCGGCGGCGGCGGCGGCGGCAACGGCGGCAACGGCGGCGACGGCGGCGGCAAAGTGAGCGGAGGGGGAAAGAGAGTCTACGCTGCGCCGAGCCGCACACACAGGCCGCTGCCACCGCTGCGCGACGCTGATTAGTTGACATCCGATCGTCGTGGAGAGTGTTTCGTATCTTTCCCCATGGATCCGACGTTCTGACCACTTACAATTATACATTATCCACGCCTCGCGCATTTTGCACGTATATATCGAGGCAGTGTTGTTTGTGTCGATTCTCCGCGACCGTAGTGCTAATTAACCTCCCTCCCCCCTCCACCCAACAAGTGTGCGCGCAAGGAGTGTTTTTTTTTCTCGAAAAAGTGTGGTATTTCATTCGCATCGTCGATCGCCCGCTGCATACCGCAGATTCACACACTAACGCGATGACGGGCGAGTGAGTGCATTTATGTGCGCGAGACAGTGAGAGAGAGAGAGAGAGAGAGAGAGAGAGCGAGCGACAGAGAGAGAGAGAGGAGAAAAAGAGAGTTTACATGGAAAACGGAGCACGAGCTCGAGCTCGAGTTGGTGCCAAGTGAAGTACGCTAATACAGTTTAAACTGGGCTGGCTCTGCACAGTGTCTGTGTGTGTGCGTGCGTGCGTGTGTGTTTGTGCGCGCATTGGAGCGGGGCCGGTTTAACGATTGTTGCGAGAAGAGGAAAAAAAAAGAAAACAAGACCTCGGGCATCAGTTGAGGTTGATCTCGCAAAGGCACAAATATTCCGGGGATAACGAGGAGGGAGCGCGAGGAGGCAGGCTCGTCGTCCAAGGAGGCAGCCTCGTCTTCGTCGTCAGCGTCGCCGTCGCCCCGGCCTTACGCGGGCCAGACGCTTGACCTCTCCAACAGCAAGAGGATGTATCCGAGTAGCGGCATCAACGCGGCAGCTGTGGCTGCGGCAGCTGCCGCCCGACATCCGGTAAGTCCTACCAACACACTTATGTGTGTATATACATATACACGAATTTGGCGTTCTATACTCTTCTCTCTTT
Organism: Megastigmus dorsalis; assembly: GCA_900490025.1. Classification (NCBI taxonomy): domain Eukaryota; kingdom Metazoa; phylum Arthropoda; class Insecta; order Hymenoptera; family Megastigmidae; genus Megastigmus; species Megastigmus dorsalis. The sequence continues at coordinate 19,970 of UELU01139001.1, forward strand.
CTCTCTCGTTCTCTCTGCCTAGCCGACACCCCTTTTTTTCCTTCTGACTTCTTTTTCGGAAGCCGATCAATTCTTCTTTCTTTCTTTTTTTTCGAGAGGAGAAAAAAGGGAGAGGCGGGGCAGTGAGTGAGAGAGAGAGAGAGAGAAGTTAAACCGCACAAGTCGCGTGGCTTCTTCGTCTTTTTTTTTGGGGTGTAAAAGTCTACTTTTTTGTGTTATGCGCGTTTTTGGAGCGAGCAGGATATACGCACACGTGGCCGCGTTGTTGTCGGGGGTAACCGTCGGATCGCTGAACGCTTGGATGAGGAGAGCCTTATACTTTTTTCTTCTTTCTGCTTATCGAGGTAGGAGAGATTGATTGGATGTAGAGAAGAGTATACGATGGTTTTTGTGAGCAATACCGTGTTTTGGAGCTATATGTTAGGAAATTGAAATGGAATGGTTTTGTAACTGTCGGCCGTTCTTTTATGCTTTTTTTTTTTGGCTATAGTGGTAAGGGTTTTTTTCAAAGTTATGCGCCAGAGTCGTTTCTGTGGTATACGCATTTTTTCGCTTACTTGCCGGTTTCGCGAAGGAAGGATATTGAGAGGAAGGTGCTGCGATCCGACGGAAGAATTCCGAAGTTGAGCGCTGACTCATCTCTACAGTGGATTTCGGAATCTTTTTCTTACGCATTTGAATATTTTAATTTCTAACTGTAGAGAGACATTTGCTGTGAATTATAATTATTATTCAATAAAAAAAAAAGCAAAAAAACAACTTCTCGTGACCCAACGGATCGACGGCCAACTGCGGAAAACACGTTCCCGTCGGATACAAGCCGGAACGAGCTCAAAAATTTACCTGCTCCGAAGTAACCGGTGAAAATTTGTTCGGCCACTTCGGAGCCACGACGGAGAGTACAAGAAACTTGCGGAGCGTCAACAATTTTTTTCTCTCTCCTCGAGCTCGTAAAAATCCGGAGAAAAAGTCGAAAGCGCAAAGAGAGAGAAGAGACGCGCGATGCTCGGATATATACGCGAGGCGGATGGCACGGCAAAAAAAAAAAGCGTTGAATATTTCGTTCACGTCTCGCTCGTTCAACGGTAGTCGGAAACGATTTTGCGACGTCGCGCAAGAACACTCGCTGCTTTTTTCCTCTCTCTTCTTTCGCGACGCTCGACTAGCAGCACAAAGAAACGGAAAACGATATTTGCATACTCGTGTATAACGCACGCTGTATAACCTAGAGAGAGAGAGAGCACCGAAACGTATAATTTTTGCTCCGACTCCTTTTTTACTGTAGCACTGCAGAGGGAGGGAGAAAAGCACACTAAACGATATTTACACAAAATCTCGCTGGCGAAGGAAAAGGGAGTCTCGAATTTCTCACGCCAACGTTTTTCCTCCGCACGTACTCGTTCTCTCACAATAATTATATATGAGAGAAAGAGCGATCGATCAACATTTTCAGCGATTCGATAAAAGAGAGAAATGGCGATTGTAGAAAAAAGACTGTATTTACCTACGTGAAACGGAATTCAGGGAGCGGAGAGAAAGAGAGAGAAATGTATATATATATATATGGTACCTCGATCGCGTTTCATTCTGCCTCTTGGAAAAGAGAGTGTGTTTCGGTTCGTTAGTTACGCTCGCTAAAATTCGACACGTCGAGCCTCTCTCTCTTTCTCTCTTTATACATACATGTATAACGTGCGCACGCCTGTACGTATACATATACGTATGTATATATATATATTCACACGCGTACTTTTTTTTCTCTCTTACTCCCGAGCTTCCCGTCGCGCAAAAACGAACCCGAGGGTTTACTCGTTTCTGCTCTCTTTTTTCTCTCTTGTGGATTATATGTATACGCGCGCGCGAGGGTTGATTTAATTTTTTCCACGTTGCCGCACTATTACTGGCTTTCGAGGGGGTGACGAGTCGAGAAAGTCCAAGTTCTCATACATATACATATGTATAAATTATAGGGTTATATGAGCGATTTTTTGATCGTTTCGAGAAAATCGCATTTGCGTTAATTTCTTGCCGCTTGACGTCAGGGCGCATCCTTACGTATTTTGTACAATAATTTTTTTCTCTCTTATATGCGAGCATGTTTTATATGACTCGTCGCGTTGTTTTGCGTGACTGAACGGTCGGAGGAACGTTTAAATTACAGTTTTCTTTTTTTTTTTTGTTGCCTTTATCTCTATCGATGAAGTGTTGTTTTTATCTAGCCTCGAGATATACGATTTCATTCAAGATACGGCGACGTGTTATTAAAATCGTTAATTTCATTGTGCACGACCGAGATAATGGAATTAGAAGTAACATAAGAAGCGTTTATAATGAAATAGCTATTAAGCTGATTGTCTGTGTAGTTTTTGTCTTGCGTTATTAGATATAGCTAGATCGGGAACGAGTCAAAAAGTTGAGGTTATTATTGGTGTACGGTGACTTGACCAATCTAAGTTTAATATGCCTTTCAAGACAATCTTTTTTAGCAATCTAGTGTAAAAAAACCGTCTGAAAAGATTATACGTCATTTTTTGTGAGACGCTGCTACTAAAGCTTTTATTTAACTTTATACACTTGGTTTGCGGTTAAAGAATGATGATTTGCCAACTTTGACAACATTGTTTTGTTCTCTCTTTATGTTACTGCGCTTATTGTAATTGCTGACAGTGTAAGCATATATCATTCTTGTTAAATTTTAATTCTGCTTTTTAAGTATTACGATGTATTATATTCTCAAAATTTTACAATCTTTTTTAAATGTTCACATTTAAAATTTAAAAGTGTGCAATTTAAAATATTTTCAAGCGAAATAAAAGGAAAAAATAAAACGTCCATTGATAATTTTATGATTGTAATCGCGATATAAATATTGGTATAAAATTGTAACGGAACAAATTACCACTCTTTACATTTTTGTCTGTATAAAAATGTATTTTAAGCGTAATTAGCGATAAAAGACTGGCTGTGAAAAGCAGAATGGAATATTCAAATGATTTGAAATGCTGATTTTATCAATTTGCTAAATTGAAATGGCGGTTATTTGCGAATTCATCGTGTAGATATTTTCTTTTGTCGAATATTTTTATTTAAATGAATGTCGGAATCAATATGAATGTCAGTATACAAATCAGACATCGTGATACCAACTTTATCAAATAACTAATTGTTTTCATCAATTGAGACTATACACATTTACTCTCAATATTAAACATTAAATATAAAAGAAAAAGGGGAAAAAATCACAAAGATCCAAATTATCATAGCACAACCAAAGTGTTTTCAAACTTTCCTACCAACATTAGCAAACAGCTACTGTTCAAGGAATCTTATATACGCCTTCATTTCAATAAACACTCGCGTGGCAAGAATATACATGGCAAGTATATACATACGAGTTGTATACATACCAATGTCCAATAAATCCTCAGTCAGTAATACAATAAAAAGTTCTCGCGAAACGCGAGAAAAGAAAAAGTGAGATATTCCCCGCGTAACCTCATCATCATCCACGCCGATTATAACATCGAGTATATTAACAGAGTGAGAGAGTGTGAGAGAGAGAGAGAGAGAGAAAGAGAAAGAGAGAGAGAGAGAGAGAGTTGCACAAGCCGCGCGCGGCAACTTTGCAAGACGCATATAAGCTTGTCCAAACATTACGCCGACTCGTGTATAATTACATCCACTCGATATATATACCTACACACATACTGACTAATGATCTCCGTGTGTAATGCACCGAGTCTCTTGACTTGATCATTTCGAAATGCGCACTGCACTACACGCGCGCGTTATACTATATCCGAATGAATGAACGGACGATGACGCGTGCACAGACATAGAGAGAGAGAGAGAGAGAGAGAGAATCACGGTTCGTCGACATATTTCCGCGAATTTCCTTCCTTTTATAACACACGTATCGTAAGATTTCCCGACTTTTTTTTTCTGCTTGCGATTCTAAAAGCCGTAATTCTCGTCTGCTCAAATTGAACGTTGTGTACTGCACTCGAATCATTTCGGTTTGATTTCGTATACTCGTCAAAAAAAATAAAAAATAAAACTGCAGAACAGTGTAAAACCTAAAAGCCGAGAAAGGGAAAAAGGGTTGAAAAAGGAAGTGGCACCTCCCCCCTTCGTCATTTCTGCGGTACAACGTCCAACAACAATGGTTCGTCTATATATGCTCGCCGTAAAATGAGCGTCGTTATATACATCCGACAGCGTGATAAAACGCAAAGTCGCCGGCGTGGCGCGCGTGTTCACACCATATATATATACACGCGCACGCATACATCTTTATATACACACGGAGCGATTGTATGCCTCGGTGTTGTTGTATATATACACTTGGGTATATATACCTGTGACAATCGGTAATAAGCCTCGGCGACACGCGCGAGTTTTGCAACCGCGACGTTGCGCTCATTTTTCTTCTCTCTCTCTCTCTCTCTACCTCTATATATACAGATCGTACACAAGCTCCTGTGTACACAATATTATGTAATAAGGTGATCGATAGTCTAAACCGATGGTCATAATTTGTTTAGAATCTTGTTGCGGCTCTGTCTCGATATCTCGCTATAATACGTTACAGCTTAATTCTCAATAGCCTTATCAGTTGTTTAATTGTTTACGATCGATTTGAGGAATATATACCGCGCGGAAATGCACTCACCGTGTTTCTCGAACCTGCTTATCTCGGGCTCTGTTTCCACGTCGCCGTTTATTATGAATCATAATCGAGACGAGGCTCTCTGGCGTTGTTGGTGGCTACAATCAATAAAATGCTCTTTGCTTCCTTTTCTTTTTTAATATTTATGCACTAGTCAATATTACAACGTATTTATCGGCTTCGCGGGCACTTAATCACCGATAAAGCGCTGAATAACACTTGATTCCACACACGCCAGCGACGATATATATGTATATTATTAATAATGAAACAAACCGCGCGACCGATATCTCTTTCCTCGATTTCGTGGACGCGCGCGTATCCTGACCTCTCTTTCCAATATACATCCACGGCATAGCGGAGCGCGCGCGAGTGTTTCGCGGAACAAAAGGCCAGCTCTAGCACAGGCGCGAGGAAAACTTTTAATTGCAAAAAAAAAAAGGCCAGCAGCGGCTCGTGGAAAAAAATATCCGCCACCGCCGTCGCGAAAGTGCATCGACTGCAATCTGCATGGAGGGGGATTGTTTCCTCTCTCTCTTTCTTTCTGTGCTATATACACGCTTGGGATCTCAGGATCCTCCGCACACTCGGTATAGTCTGCAATCGCGCTGAGATCGCGCTTTTACAGCTCTCTCGTGTAACGCGGAAGGTGTAGGCCACCCGCATACATGTATATATACAAGAAGAGAGAGAGAGAGAGAGTCTATCTCTCGCGGAGCTTTTCAAGCTCGTTCTCATTCGGTAGCGGCGGCGTACAGCAATCTCATCTCGCTGAGTGCCGCCGCTGCTCCTGCACCGCCCGCCAACTTGGAACGTGATCGCACCGAGTTGTTGTACACACACATATACGTTTGTACATACGTATACTACTTCACGCATGCACGTGCAGACGTTGCGGATGGCGGCAGTACCGGAAAGCTCGTCGGTCTTTTCTCTCGCGCACTCGTGTCAGATTTATCGACATCGAACGAAATATGCGTCAGCTGTGCTACTGTGTGTGTGTGTGTGTGTGTATAGGTGCACTGCAGGACACACTCTTGTATACCCGCCCGCGCCCCTCGCGACGTTGAGCAAACTAATTTCATTCGCTCATATATTTATCTTGAGTCGTTGCGAGGTGCGGGTTATATTCTTTTGGCCTCGTGTCTCCGCGCGACTCGTATAATTTCACCGCGAACTGTTTTAAGAGCGAACGACCGGTTATATATATATAACTGCATCTTTTATATACCTGCACGCGTGTGTGTATAAGGATATGTCAATTTATGGGTTTACGCATACCTATAAATGCATTGGCGTGCAGGTGCGTGTAGAAATGTTTTTTTTTTGGGTTACGCGTTACACGTTCTTGCGATTGCCTCGCGCTCTTATTAATATGCACTGACTGTTATAACATTGGGTAAGAGAGAGAGAGGGAGAGAGATAGATAGTCTTACTACTCGACGAATGATTTGCGGGAGTTGAGAGTTGATTTCGGGGAATCGAAGGGGGCCATATATATGCAGCACGCGAGCTCACGAGCAGGGCATGCGCAATTTGTATTCGTTAACTCGCGAATAATCGCCGATGCGTTGTGATTTATTTATCGCGCGGCGGCGGCGGCGCGGCCGAGCTTATAATACCGAGAAAAATTAAGTGGGACGGATTATAACTTCGCCGCATGTTTTTCTGCTTGCTCGATGCAGTTTTTGCGGCGCTTCTCTGTCCATTTTGTTCCTCGTGCCTTTACGCTGCCTTTAGAAAGGTGTTATGCGACGAACGAATAGAATTTGCTCGCGCGTCTATAATTTACGGTTGTGCTAAAATCGCTACCCCCTGGACTAAACGTAAATAAATGGATTGTATTTGCGACTCGGATACTTTACTTCGTTAACATTTATAAAATATTTTCAACTATACCGAGCAATCGAGTTTCCCTCATCAAACTTTAATTCATGAATACAACAAAAAAAAAGAATCAATATTTATCTCGCTCTCAACTAATAATGTTTTCACCTGTATGGCACACAACGTACAATCGCGCCAACGGTCCGAAAACACGTGCGGGCGTGCGCTCGAAAATTGAACCGAACCCATCATTTTTCAGAGTTTTCGCACACAAAACGCGGCGCGCACGTATACGCGAGTGGAAAATAATACTATAGAAATAGAAGAAAGAGAGGCGTAATGAAAAATATTTTGGGTCACAACCCCTATATGTACACGTGCAAATTTTCGCTCGGCCGTAAACATTGGAAGCGCATAATAGTACGCCCAAATATTGTACCTATATATAGGTATAGATGATAGATTCGTGGCGCGAGCTTTGTGCCTTTTTAGCGCCGATCGCTAGAGAGCGTTTCTCCATACGATATAGCGCGCGCAACTGAAAAGTTAACCGTATATGTCGCTTCATTTTGTATTCCCTTCAAAAAAAACACGTATGGTTTACAGTTATATACGCGTCACGCGTATAGCTCGAAGCGAATGCGTCTTTTGTGATATTTATGCAAATAATTTATAGCAGGTAATTACTCGCCGCTTTCACTTCGAAAACACTCGTTTACGATATATTTACATGACTCGGTAGTATCCGCTTATAGTCTCCTCCGTCCCCCCTGCACATGACTCTCTCTCTCTCTCTCTCTCGGAACACACATCACGCAAACAGAAGCAAAAGCGTGCATCTCGGTGTTTTTTTTTGCGCTCCACTGGAAAGTTAACGATTTGCGAAGAGAAAAAAAAACACGGGGGATCGTCACGAAGTGCGAATCCCCCCGTCTACACAGCGATCATGCGATATACCTATAGACGAAAGTATAAACGACGAGTGTAGAGGAAACTCAGGCTCAGTGGTGACTGCGTGTGTATAAGCAGTAGAAGCAGCTCCGCCAGACGAAACCGAGATTACGTCATTTCTCTTTGTAAGCCGAGAGGGAGAGGAGGAATCCCGCGTCTGAGCGACAAAGGCTCGTCTTCTTCTCTACTCTCTTACTACCTGATGGAACCCCTCGAGGTAAAAGCCGATCGCATATGGTCGAAACGTGTCTGTATATATATAAACGAAAACGACCAAAAGAGTCTAGCTCTCTCTCCCTTAACTTTTCACGGTCTAATCCTATTAGCGCCCCGGGACCCATAAAATTTCGAGCTCGAGATCCTCTGAGCTTTTCCTCTCTCTCTCTCTCTCTCTCTCTCTCTCTCTCTCTCTCTTTGTGCGCGCGTCCGACGAAGGAAACGTATTATATATATATATATATATATATGTATACAGGCAGAAGCCTGAAAAAGGGAGGAGTTATACGGCCAAGTGCAACGAGTGTAAACACAGGTGCTGCGGAGAGGTGGAGTTTCTGTAGGAGAAAAAAAAATTGTATCCAGGAATTGATGATGAATGACGGGGGAGAGCGAACGAGATGGAAAGATAAAGTGAGAAGGATGCATAATTGAGTATGCTACAGCTTGTTTCGTTTTTCGGAACGTTTACATTGTATGCCACTTTTATATTCGAAGAAAAAAAAAAGACGATCAAAGTAGCGGTAGCACGTGTTTTTCAAATACCGCTCAATACTTGCATGTTCTATAAAGGATGAATCAATTCCGTCGCATTTGCGATATACATTGCGCGAGGTCGCTTTGATAAAATCTATATATATATATATGTAGGAAAAAAAAAGTACGAGAGGCGATAGCGAATCGAGAAAGGAAGAGGAAAAGAGAGCAAGATGGAGATTGAGCCGAAGCTCGTGTTCAGCGCTGACGCTGCTGCTGCTGGTGCTGGTAGTTCTGCAGCAGTGCTCGAGTCCAGTTTCGCTGATCCCCATTGTGATCGAGTGCTCCCTTCGGATTCCGTTTTGTTATTTCCGCTGCTCATCTGGCTTCCCTCTCTTCTCTCTCGCCGTCTATTTTCACGCATCGACTCGCTTTATTTTGCACCGCCTCGCCGCTTACACACACGCGTTCTCTTATACGTTTTTTCTACTTTATTTCTGAACGTCTATATGTTATTTTTCCAATGTGTGGGTGTGTGTGTGTGTGTGGATGTAAAGCGCGACTTTTCGAGAGAAATCATTGTGTAACAATTCTATATTATCGCATTTGCATTGGTTGTATATTATTTGCGCTGAATGCGTTTCGGATTAAATTCCATGCTTGAATTTATATTTGATAATTAACGCGCAGAACTTGTCGGAACTCGAATATTGGTGTAATGATGTTTTTAATACCGTATTATCCTCCGTATAGTATATTTGTCGATTTAACGAGTCTGACGATGTACAGCTATATATGGACAAATCCCAATTACCGATAAAACAATACCGAAATCGCTTTTTCCCTAACACATTAGCAAGAATAGCATTAGAGTCCGAGGTATAGCATGACCCCAGTAATGGTTTTATTACCTTTTTCCCCTATAGGGCAGAAATACGAAGTCCTGCCAATCCAACGCGTAGAATAAAAACAAAAAAAGAGAAGACTCCATACCCGAAATTCCTCACGACTAACTTTATACCTCTCTCAATTTCTCCCGAAACTTCTCCCCGTCTGTCTCGCTTCCGAAGTAAACCATAAACCGATCCCTTCGTCCCACGGCCAAACCGAAAACAGAGAGAGAAACTCGTTAATAACTTGGAGAGGACGAGAGCTTATACCGAGAGAGAGAGAGAGAGAGAGAGAGAGACGGAGTGAGAGAGGAAAGGGAAGCCTCGTTAAATGCAAGTTTAGTCGCAGTTGCAGCAGCCCGTCGTCGTCGTCGTAGTCTCGCGCGACACCTGCACTACTATACGGCAATCCACACGACGACGTAGAGAGAGAGAGACGTTTGATGCTTCCCGCACATGTGGCCTGTACTCGTACAGCTATATAGTCGATATTATATAGAAGCGCTTTGATAGGTCGTTCACACAGAAATATCGTGGGCGTAAAGCTCACGCGCACGCGTGCGATATGTTATAAATATGCGAGAGAGCGAGAGAAGCGTAAAACTTCTAACTAAAAGCGGGACGTGTGACGCGTATCTATACACGGAAGAGATGTGTGCTTTTGCGCCGGGAGATATATAGAAATTAGATCGCTATTTTAGAGAGATACGTTTAGCTTTCGTACCTTTGTAATAAGGGGCTATATGCTTTTGGAATATAATTTTACGATAAACGTATGTATATCGGTAAATTCAGGCTCGCTGATCGTTTAAAATATGCTCCTCTCTGCAATAGATGTTAAGCATTTATTTTGGATTAATTAAAATAAATAATTAACGGCGAGGCAAGCGTAATTCGAAACGTAATACGAATATATATATGTAGAAAGCGCGCGGAAGTTGGTCCTTGCCCGAAAAGAGAGCAAATTTGAAATATACCGTGCGCTGCGCTGTGTGTCGTGTATGCAACAAAAACGCCACCCCTCGACTGCGCTTCGAGAATTAATAAATATTGCGTAAAAGCGGAATAATCAACATCATCATAATAATTGATTACAATAACGCGCCGCGCGCGTTTTCGCTTATCCGCGCCTCGATGGAATATTGGATTTCCAAATTCATCGTGAACAGCGGCGAGTTTTCCCTTTCTCTCACTCTCTGTCCCTTTTGCACCTAAAAAAAGAACGTACATAATACACAGAAATAACAACGATGAATCGGCCGGACATGCGTGATTCGCAAAAGAGAGAAAGAGGGATGTATAATTATCGATAATGAAGATTACAATTTATTTGGTCCGATAAAATCCGGTGTAGCTGAATATATGCGGGAGCCCGTGCGCGCGTTTGTATAAAGTTAGGCGGAAACGAACGATTGTTCGCCGAAACGAGCGGAGCACTTCCATTATTGCTGTATTTCAGAGCTCGACTCTCTCTCTCTCTCTCTCCCTGTCGCAGATGTGCGATCGCAAAATTTCACGCTCGCGCATTTTGCTATTGCGTATATCTGCATCCCGCAAAATGCATTTATATATATACACGTGGCGCGGGAGAGCAGGCGACTGGCGATGTTTGTACATTTATGTGTGTACATATACGCGCTTTCGCCTGTGCAGTGCGAGTGCCGGGAAAAATTATTGCCCGGACCGGAGTGGAAATCGATAACAAATGCGAAGAGTAATTGTGCACTGCATTGTGAAAAAGTGTGTGCATCGGTGGAAATTTCGAATCGATGTTCGATGAAGAATATTTTAATTGAAGCAATTATATATGAAACAACGAGATTTCAATGATTACGGGACTGTTTGCTTTTATTGCTTTTCCGGAGAAGACAAAAGTGTTGGACAGTTTCAAATGTGCACTAAAATGTTTTCTTTTGTAAAACAGTAACGAAGCAATATTAATTTTAAACTATTACCAATTTCACGTTTTACTAAAGAAAAAAGAAAAATTGTACGACGTCTTTGATGATCGGACACGAGCACTCGTGTCTCGTATCATGCAAAAAGATCCCCACTTTTTTTTTTATTTCCACGTCTAAAACATCGAGTTAGTGTCGCGTGCTCTCACGCTGACCGGTGCGACGCTTCAACGTCGTTTACACGTACATGTACAGATACAGACCCACGTATATGTATATATATTTGCTCAATGGGGGTTTATAATACCCGGTTGTGCGCCAATTACACGTAACGTCGGCTCGTTCATTCTGCCGCGTGATTACCAATGCATATCGCGGGCACTGGTCAGTGCTGTGCGAAATTATATATATATATATACGCGCGTATGCATTGCGCGTAATTTAACGATGTACAACCCTTGTAGAAATTAGGAGTCCTGGAAAATACACATATGCATGTGTATATATATATATCCTGGCGGTGTCGAGTAATTTTTGCCGTGTCGGCAATAATAGCTCTTTCAGTTATTTTTTCTTATCCTCACTTGAAACTCTTTGCATAACCTTCTCACTTGTATATATTTAATGAAATATTTATCATTCTGATGAACTTACCCGTGTTGCGCATCACTTAACCAAAAAAAAAGTGAGTCTCGCCGAAATTTACCCGCGCGATTAATCGACGAAGCAGCTCCTGTCCGACGCAGAGACCGGATGCCGCAAATTCACGACACTCCCGTATTCTCCGAAGGAGTTATATCCCAACCCTCCCTCTTTCTCTCTCTCTATCTCTCGATTTCAATTTCGCTGCCGCGCGCGTAATCCCCGCTGGCGCATCTAGCGTCGCCGCCGGCTCTCTCGACCGAGTTTCACTGCCGCCACCGCTCGCGCAAGAAGACAAATAGGCGAATCCCATTTTCTCGCCCCGAGGCTCTCTCTCTCTTTCTCTGGCCGATTATGTCAGTCGTACTCTGCGATCGATCCAATATCCCTTGCCATGTGATACACACAGAGACTCGCGCATGGAGAAGAAGAAAAGGAGGGAATAAAAGAGAGGGAAAGGGAGAGAGACGAGCTGCGACACGCGGTTTTTCTTCTTCTTTGCGGATAATGCCTTGTCGATGTCCCTGATGGCTAAAGTGGGTGGGACGCGCGCGACGTGTATATACAGCCAATTGACTTTCCCTGACTACTGATGGAAGTAGTCTGCGAATTGTTTTCTCTAGTTTTTTTTTTGCTCTCTCCTTCCTTGTTCTTCTAAGAGGCATATTTACGTTCGATTTGCTGACTTATTCATCGTCAAGCGGGACGCTGTAATTGACGCTTTTATACTCCGCATTTTCTTTTGTAATCGAAGCGCACAATGGGGACAATTTTTATGCAAAAAAAATCTTTTTTTAAAAAGTATATATGTACATTTAGATGCAGGATAAATTTAGCTCGCAATTGTCAAGCGATGATATAGAGCAAGAAGACAGAGAGAGAGAAGCGAAAACGCTATCGATGTCTTTGATCAATTATAAAATGGATTCAGAGTGGACAGCCTCTGCATCAATACCGGCTCGCTCGCTCAATCCCCGATTCTCATTATCAGACCACTAAGGAAATAATCGCCGGTAGATCAAAATGCGCTCTCTCTCTATCTCTCTCTCTCTCTCTCTCTCTCTCTCTCGTTCTATATCAATTTCGACTCTCCACAAAATCATACGCGCACACACACTGTGTACATCCTACCACTAAAATCCGTATATACAATATATATTAGCCGATAAATTGATCAAACGCATTCGTCTCTCGTTCACCGCTTACATAAATAATATCCACATACACCAAACGCTTGCGCGCTATGCATTCTTCTTTTTTTTTTCGTTTGCTCGCGTATACGTGTATATATACACACGCGCGATTTCAAATCAATTCCCAATAAATCGTCGCGGTCGAATCAATATATACACGCGAATGGTAGTGCCGCGTGTACACATATACACAGTGGACACAGCGTCGAATGGCGATTTTATG
>UELU01139002.1:0-22431 GCA_900490025.1 Megastigmus dorsalis
GGTGAATTTTTATTAACCTTGATCGATGATTTCGCTCTTTTCCAAATCGATCGACACGAGCCACATGTTTTAAAGTGATTTATCAGGATTCATTGATAATTTTCAACGATTCTCAGTAGCGAGATATATCACGATTGATTTATCTATAAAATTCTAAAAGTAAGTCTCGTTATATGTATGTTATTGACACGAATGAAATGAAATGTGAAAGAAAACGATGATATACGCACTGTTATCGTAATCGAGAATCTGACCGATTAAGAGTTTCGTTGCAGGTGCAATATATGGATTAGGACCTTATCTAAATCAATAGCGGTTCTTTAAGCTATTGTGGCAGCGACGGCTGAAATATACATAACCAATTCATCGGGTTTAAAGTACAAACGCCAAATATGTCGTTGATACTTAAATCAAGATGCATATTCCGTCATTTGCATGCCTTTTATTTTTAAATCTTTTTGAGAATAGTCAATTTTCTCCTGCTAATCTGGATGTAACATATTATTATTGGATAGTCTCGAACGATAAGTCCACATTATCTGATGTTTTTATTCTGACCGAGAAATTGCTTATTATATTGTTAAGCTTAATATTTCATGTGATACTGACCATGCACATATATAACCATTTAACGAACTCGAAGAAAGTACTAAAATTTACTACAACAAATTATTTGAAATAAATCTAAGAAATCACACAATGAACTTGCCAAATAATTATATTATACAGTATTAACTATACGATATATTTATATCATAAATTAAATAATAATTGATTTCTACTTATCTTCGCATATATTACTCATAAAAATGCTCTAGATTACTCCATAATGTCCTCGTTGCGCGTTGATAAAACTAGCCTAGTTTCGTTGTCTGGAAAGATAACTTTCAACAGATAATGGGTTTTGACTCTCAGCGGCTTCGACGTTTTTCTCTCTCCACCAGCAGCAGCAAGCATCAGCAGCAGCAGCAGCAGCAGCTGCAGCCAGCGCATCTTGCACGCACGACTAGTAGACACATATGCTGTACGTCTCGGCACCCGCCCTCCACATACTCATCTTGCTGGCGAGGAGATGTTCGAAGTGTACGTCACCAAGGCAACATGTACCGTCGCCGTCACCTGTCTCTCCTATTCTATGTACTTTGCGCGCTTGTGTTCCGCATTCGCTTGCTCTCTCTTTCTCTCTCTCTCTCTCTCTCTCTCTCTCTCTGTGGCTCATGTGTCTTCTATTTCTCGTACTACACACTGAGCGTGTATTGCAGGGAGGGAAAAAGAAAGTACAGAACTGAGTGGAGGGGACGGAAAGTGTGCAGATTACCGGTTCGGAGAAGAAGCATTATGTTGTAAAAGACGCGTACGGAAAAAAGGATAAAATTGATTGTGCAGAGCTGTAGCCTGGAAAGTTGGACATGTAAATTTAATAAAAGATGAGGGACAAGGTGAGATTGACGAGATCGAGTGTAGATGCAGGGAGGATCCGTAACTGCCGGTGGACGCATTCATGTATAAAAGATGCGATGCGAATTTAGTTTGAAAATTCGTTTGGTGTGCAGCTGATTTTTCGCCCCTTTAATTCCTTTATCTGTGCATTTAATTTTTTTATTTATAATCTTACAAAATTGTAAAACCGACCAAATTAACTATCTATTCGAATGCATGGCAGCAGCAAAGATTTTGGGCACAACAATTGGTTGTTATTATTATTATTATAATTGGTGGTTATTATATAATAACAACCAATGACTTTATAGATGAGACGGCCAAAGAACTATGGTTCTGGCAACATAACGTTTATATGCTGTAACCGCAGTCTTTGCTGATTTGCAACTAAATACGAGCTAACTAATGACTTTAGATGCTACAACTAAATCTTCACATTCCAAGCACAGCTAATGCCAAGCGAAATTGGATGCAATATATTAGTTTTGTGCAGACCAATCGAATATACTGAAAATTAATACAAGACAAGTTGATATTGTTATAAAGCATGATATATTAATGCGTCCACTCGTAAAAGGGTACAGCGCCATTGTTGCACATGAAGCGCGCGAGTGCAGAAAATTATTGAATGGAAGAGAAGAGTACAGTGAACGCGAGTGAGATAGAGGCAGAGAGAGAGAGGGAGAGAGAGAGAGAAATATTAAGGCAAATACGCGCGTGCGCTCACTATAGGCAGAGAGAGAGAGAGAGAGAGAGAGAGAGAGAGAGAGAGAAGGGCTGGAATTTGCATGAGCACGAGGCAACGTACGTGCCGGTACACGAAGCTATTAAGGGAGAAGAGAGAGAGAGAGAGAGAGAGAGAGAATCGTATCGAGTACGTATAACATTCAGAACCAATCCCAGCGGGAGGTGAAACTCGAATCGCAATTCGGTTTATACACGCACGCGATTTTCAGCACTTAAGCGCGAGCCGAAAGTGCGCGCCTAGTGCATGTAGGATTCATTAACGAAATTACTATACGTGTACACACCCTGTACTATCTATACCAGTTCGCTTTCCCCAAAATCATTATTAAATTTATTTTACTTTGCCCAGCTAGAAAAAGAGAGAGAGAGAAAGTGCAAGCTGGATTTCGAAATTGCTGCACTCTATAACGAGAATTTTTTTCCGTGAATCACGGACGCGATATGGCTTCATGCGTTCTTGGAGGATGGAGCTTTAGTTTGATTTGCAACTTTTTTTTTTCCAGCGCTTCGAACTCTCGGTATATTATGGTAATTGTATCAGGGAAGAGAAAAAAAAAACGAGGTTGAAACAAATATGCAAGCTTAATAATGCACATTATGGAAATTTGTGTGTGCTTTAATCCTCCGTTGCTCTTGTGCAGCTTTCCGCGTCCATACTTTAGATACTTTTTTTTTTGTACACGCACCACTTCCGCGCGTACAGCAAACGAATCATCGCAGGTATCCCCCCCTATACTCAATGCAAACTCACGGCTAAAAAAGCTCTCGTCCATAAGAGGCCAAGACCATGTAATTGCATATTTTTTCCCCTGCAGCAGCAGCAGCAGCAGCAGCAGCAACGACCGAAAAGAATTTCGCGCTCTCGCGCGCGCAATAAAAAGCATCCTCCCCCCACCCCCCCTGGCTAGTGCCCACAGAAGAAGCTCCTAAATAAGAAGTAAATCTTTACTTTACGCTAAAAGCTGTAAAGTACGAAGGAGGGCTGGGAGAGAGAGGGGGAGAGAGGTGAAGGAAGAGAAGGAAGGGGGACGATGAAAAATCTCATATCTCCCGTGGCATTCGCGGCACGGACTTCCGGGGCGAGGAGAAGCTATATAGCTATATAGCCCAGGTGGATGTGCATCTCCTTCTCACTCGTATACCCGCGAGACTCTCTCTCTCTCTCTCTCTCTCTCACTCTTCGGATATATGTATATCTGGAGGGTGGAGGGCGGAAGGATGAAGTACGAGGCGCAAGTAAAAATCCGCGCCGCGCCGTAAAACTCGAGGGCAGGAGCGGGATGAGGAGGAGGAGGAGGGCAAGGGAATAAACAAAATCGCCCGAACGGGGATTTTGAGTGCGGTTCTAAACGCAGGTAGTTTCGCGGCTTTCCTCTGGAATTTCTCCTCGGTCTCACGAGTGAGTGACTCAGAGAGAGAGAGAGAGAAAGAGAGAGGCTGTGGGACAATAAATCGAGGGCCCGATGGATTTCCTGTAGGCTTGACGCGCTTAGTCCCTCCTGCACCTTTTTGTTTCTTCTTTACTGTCGCTCCCTCTCTCTCTCTCTCTCTCTCTCTCTCGGTCCGCATTTGTTTTTTCGTTCTTTGAGGAATTTTTATGCGCTGCCTAGTGCGCGCGCGTATTTCGTTGAGTGCGGCGCGTAAGGGTAGAAGGGTTTGATTTTGAAGGCACTTTTTTGGATTGATATACTGTACGAGTGTAATAAGGAAATGGAGTATGAAGAATTTCCAATGGTGTAATGAGTTAAACATTGCTATTTAAATTGATCGATCATTGTTAAGTGAAATACTATATACTGCAGAAATAAAAAATGATATTGATTAAGATCTTCCTTGTTTAATTTGTAAGATTGCGTAATGTTAAAATATATCGTTGCATAAGGATTAGTGACTTGGGCAAATAATTCAGAATAGATAATAAATGACGATTACCTATGTCATATTTGAATAAACCACTAATGAAACATTATAAAATGGGACAAAGAATGTAATGAAATATTAAAAGAGCCAATTTACTTTAATTAATTAATTTTCTTTAATAGCGCATAAAATTAATGTGGATTTTAATTAATTTTGCATAAGAAGATTAAGTTTTCTTTTATATTTTAGCTCATAATGAAATATTTATATTAATCTCTCATTAAAAATCACTTGAACGTCAATCAATATAAAAATGCGCTGGCTTTATTCCGGGTATACCGTCAGATAATATCAGTATTTATTATATATTATTGAGTTGCCTATATGCGAGGAAGTTATATTTACTGATAATCTTAAATCGACAATCGACAATTACTTAAAGATGTTTACTCCATCAAATAGTGCATAGTATTTAGTAGCATTACAAGTAATCCACCTTCTTCCAATTTAAATTCCATATGCATATAATATAAGCCTTACATCAAAACTGCAATAATTAATAAATTCCAATTGAAAATAAATATCACTTATATCCGAGCATAATTAGTTTGCAAATCTCATATTTTTTCGTTTACTCTCGTCGATCTCTCTTTCTCTCGCTCCCTGTCTCTCCTGCCACTAAGAAGCGCTTTAAAGAAACGGATGTCGTAAACGTGCGAAACGAAATCGTGGATTGTATATATACGAGCCGATACAGAGATGCAGTAAAGAATAAGTTACTTCTTCAGTTTACGGCTCATCCGTTAGAGAGATACGCTTATTTACGTTGCACGCACACACATATACACACATTGAGGAGAAAGAAGGTAGGCTTATATAAGGAGTAATGCAATTTTTTATTTCCCCGTGATCCGCATGCTGAGTATTTTTTTTCTTATCAATGACGAGATCTCGTCCGCTTCTTTTACTGTTCGGTTAGGTTTGAGCGCGAAGCTACGTTTGAACTTTTGCACATAATTAGCCGAAACACAATCAGTGAAAATAATGAAATATTTTAAAATATTCTGCTAAAGAATACAAGCATTTTGACAATGAAAATTTAAAATAAAAACCACTTTATTTCCCTTACACTGCAGCTCTCTCCAGAAGTATACACATCAAGAGAGCAGAGAGAAAGCACGAAGTGTAAAGTCGCAAGCAGAAAAGAATGCAACCAATAATTACACACGTGCTGGTAGGACTGCATAAATTACATACGCGCGATTCGCATTAAAGGACACGCGAACACGTAATTCTATGATACATCGCGCATCGTGTCTGCGTTCACTGTATAAGCGTTAATCTCGTCGTCTTGAAATAGAGATGGGCATAAAGGAATGAACATCCCCTCCTCGAAGGCCACAAAAAGTGTGCAGTGACGAGAAGTCGTAAAAAAGAATGATAAAGAGTAAACGCGAGACATTCCTTTTTTTTTGTTCTTTCTTCTCTTGTTTTTTCCCCTTCTTTCGTCTCCTTCTCTCTTATTTTGATAATTCTGCACTTATTGCCATTACTGGAGAGATGGAAATTGTAAATAGGGCGAGTAAAATAACTGGAAATGGCATCGAGAAATAGGAATTAATGTTCGGGAGAAAGTTCGCGCGGAATTATTATTTAGGAGCTGATAATACGAAGTTCGTTATACATAAAGATGAAGGAATAAAATTTTTGCGTGCATTTACATTTTCCCCGCGTTACTCCTAATACAAAGTCATGATCCTCTTATACTCAATTGCAAAGAACTATTAAAATGGATCCAACACAAAAACATTTTCATGATTAGAAGAGGTATCCATCGAATATAAATTCCAGACCAAAGAACAAAGTAGTTCATTTTTTAATTAGATAAGTGCGATTTGGCACAATAGATTGGTCGGCCCCAAAATTAAGCGTTCCCAAAACTTTAATAACGGGAAAATATTTCCGCCCCGCACGAGCGAGTTGGAGATTCCTTTCATAAAGGCAAGCGTTTCGTTTAAATGCTGATTATTCCCGCAGTGTATTTAAAAGAAGAAGCCGCCATCGCACCTGTACTGCAGCGAAACAAAACCAAAAAAAAAGAGCGGAAAGAGAGTCGAGAGGGAAAAGTCTCAAGGGAGGATCAGTGGAGGGCACCGCGCGCACAGGGAAAGTCGAGAGAAACAAAGAGAGGAAACATTCTAATCAGCTTACTTCGCGTATAGTTCACGCCTTTTGTTGGCTGCTGCTGCTGCTGCTGCTGCAGCGAGAGCCGCGGTCCGGATTAAGCCATTGTCGTCGTCGGTTATTATATCGTCCAGATATACGAACGACCTCATTCTATCTTCCATCCACTCACAGAGAGGAGAGAGAGAGAGAAAGAGGGAGAGTTAGAAAGAGGAAGCAAGCCCCAAAGTGTGAAGGTCGGGCACAATAATAACATGTGGTCCCATGCAGATAAACTCCGGGGTCCCCGCCGATACAATGGACGCCAGGAGAGTAAAAGCCCAGCTCTCCTACGACTACCACCGGCGCTCGGGCCATAATCGTTATTAGCTCATCGTCGTCGTCCTCTCGCGTAATAATGAACATCGCGGCGGCTCGATGAGCGGCTCGCATGTGTTCGCCTCGTGTACGCGCGTGTGTTTCTATATCACCGAGCGTGGATGGATATATACCCAACCCAACGGGTCAAATCGACGGCTTGATGGGCTGAAGCAGCGGCAGAAGCAGCAGTTGCTCGTCAACTATCGCGCCTCGGCCTTATTGCCACGAATTTACACCGCGGGGAATATCGTTGTGCGCGGCTTAGGCTCTATATAGGAGCTCGCTCGATTTGGACGGGGGGAGGACGGACGAGAGAGCGTTTTGAGAGGCTCGTTTTGTGCGCAAAGACTGGGGAATCGCGCGTTCGAACCGAGGGACCAGTGCGCGTAGTCGTGTGTCTTAGCGACCTAGCGTTGCCGTGTGTTGGTATACATTTAACGTTGTCTCCGATGAAAGTTACGCCCTGGATGAAGACGAGGCTGGATTATTTTTATTAGCTGCTGAGACGTGACGGTTTAATGATTTCGAACGAGTGTTTGTTTAAAAGGGGGAGTGTTTAAATGATAAGTCGATGATGTAAGGAGGGATTTTATCTGACTGTGTTCGACGAGACAAATCGTGATTTTCATTTCCGTCGAGTATGCAATCTAATCTTTTTTTTTTTATTTTCTACTTGATAAAGTATCAGACAATAACGTTATAACATAACGGATGTTTTCAAAATTGAAAGTATTAGGTTTTATATCTATGAGACAAACATTACAGAAATCTTTTATTCTTCAATAGAGATTTTGGAACGGCTGAGTTCATTAAAATAATTTAAAATCAATGCGTAGATTTTAATCTACTTAAATAGATTAATCAGGCCGCGCCTACTTATGAAAATTATTCCTAAATTCACAATTGGCGTTATCTGCTAAAATTATATCCGAAATAAACAGATTTTGCACTGTCATTTTATTGGAGCAGCTTTTGTTAAATAAGTGTCTAATCGAGCACAGATACAATAAAATAAAATATCATCATAGAGCAATATAACTTTACATATATCTCTTATCTTCAATTCTTATCTTTAGCAATCTGATTCAAGTCCTAGAAAGCGAGTAGATGGAAATCATGTTTATAATCTTATTCCTTTGAATTTCACCATTTGAATGCAACTCTACGAAAAACAAATTTGTTACTACTCTATTACTCATCGATATTTCCCAAAACGTTACGCTTGTTGCCTTTATCGTGGAGATATTACGGGCCAACTGAATTTTTGATAGCTGCCTCCGCATGGGAAATAAACTGTTATACTGATCGAATCAGAAGAAGAACGGAGGGATCGGGCTGCGTAAGCGAATATCGAGTACAAAACATGTTTGCACGTTAAAGGTTCTGCTTGTCATCTACCTAACGAGTTTAAACGTCGCAAAGCGTTTTAAAGCTAATTTTAAAGCATTTCGATTAAATTATCAGGTTAAATATAAGTGCTGTAAGTTATTAAAGCACACCTGCGCTCTGCTTTGTTATTAAGCTAGATCTACGACAGATTAATAGATTAGATTCGTGATAAAAGCATCTCTGAACATTTAATTTTCGTTCCAAATGATTTTTTAATAATTAACAAACAAGTCAAACAAGTAAATTGATTAATTTATCTATTTAACTTTTTTATCATAGATTTACCATACAAGTGTTCCGCTATGGCTGTTTATTCAAATCCCAATTCAAGCGCCAAATATTTATTTAAACCCAAACGGATATTAGATAGTAAAAAAAAAAGAAAAAATGCTTCGTTCGAAAAATGTAGTCGCGTGTAATCGGAGCTCGGTTAAAGCCAATATTTTACCAGCTAATGGAAATTTACGGCTCACACCTCATCGCCGCCTCACCGCACAGCTGGCGAATCTCTCGTTCTCACTCGGTGGATCACCAAAATTACGCACACCTGTTTTCTTCTATTTCACTATTTCGACAGTCGAGCTGCTGCTCGCTACGTCGTATAGTCCGCCGTGCTGAAAGTTTAATGCATGCGAGGAGCTGCCGTAGTACGAGCGAGAGAGAGAGAGAGAGAGAGAGAGAGCGAGAGGGAGAGAGGAAGAGAGGAAGAGAAGGTCTCTCGGCTTGTTTGCTCTCGAGAAAATTGCTGGCCGTGTACCTGGGACTGCTGGAAGCAGCAGCGCACGGCGGCAACTATCGAGTGTGTATCGAGGTAAAATTTCGAGAGAGAGAGAGAGAGAGAAGATTCTCTCTCTCTCTCTATCTCTCGGCTCTCTTTGAATCGTGCGAGCGCGAGCTCTCCTGCTCGTCCTCGTTGTAACCTTTGGAGCGACCCTCGGGACAGAGGGGACTAGAGCTGCAGCACTAGATTCGTGTTGCGCACAGCTAGCGCAAGAGTCAAGATTCTCGACCCTTCGAAACGCCCGGGACTTTCTCTCTATCAGCGTGTTTACCCTGTTTCTTTTTTTCTTCTTCTTCTTTTTCTTTTTTTTTTATTGTGCTCGTCGTCGTGTCTCTATCTCTTGCCGCTGGTGTATATACGGATGTGTTTTCTGGGGCTGCACTACGCTAAACAAGCGCGGAGCGCCGCGTGTAGTTGCCGTCGAGTTTTCTCTATTCCCGGTGAAGCAGATGGGATTCGAGTTCTACTCGTACTCTGTGGGAGCGTTCGATTTGCCGGACCGAATGAACGAGGTATTGGGGAAAAGAACCGAGGGTCATTAGGGAGAAATGGAAAAAGTGAGGATAAAGCGATTTAATGCTGTAATTGAGTTGTACTACTATGTAAAGCAGACTTGCGCAAACAAGCAATACTTTCTGTGTTGCGCGATTCCAGGTTAAATCAGGTTTTTAGTTTATATTATTGATATTGGATGTGAGCGATTAAATAAGGAGACAGAACCGTGGATATAAGTTTCTGTAAAATATATAAGCGATATTAGACCATGAAGGAAGCATACATAATTAGGATCTTAGTAGTTCGATAGGGTATTTAGCAATTTACTTTACTATTAAAGATGTCTTATCATTTTGATAGTTCTGTATTTCACTGTCTTTCATAAATCGGGTACCAGATAATCTACGCAGTTGGACACAAAGCAGAATCCTCGGTAAGATGGCAGTAACACATATTGCAGTCGTTGACGAACATTTGATTAGCTGGACGTGAATCTCCGTGCTCATCTCCGTCTAAAAGTGCAAAATTTTATATTTGAACCTATAACAGTTTTTATCAAACTTAGCGCTTGTAAGTATTTTCCAGAAAAACAATGTTTTTCGAAGAATCAAACGCGCTGAAATATAGGAAACTTAATCATAACATCATAAAATAAGAAGATAAAATATAAGGAAAGATTACTTTAAACTTATTTTGAAGTATTTGTCATAATTTATATACAATCGTAATTCAAGAATGATTAGGTTATTATCTGATAAAAATTAAACTAATTCAAAACTTTTAGACTCAAGTATAGAAACTTTCCAATACATAATACTTGTCGATCGATTGAGCTACAGAAATGAAAATTTCTCGAAAGGTACTTCAGTTTGTAAAATATTTCTACGAAAGTAATTAGTGGCATATTTTGTTAACGTAGTATCAATTTCCTAGAGATTTTATGACTTGATTTTTAGAAAATGTAACCTTCAACTTTTTCCAAAATCCAAATCAGGAAAAGTTCGTTTCAGAATGAAAATAAAAAAGTCGAAAAATAGTTATACGTTAGAATATTGAAGAAACTAAAAATTCAATGGATTAAATACTGGAGTTTTTAAAATTACATATATAAAGTTCTTTATCTTTACAATTAGAATTGAAAATTTTTCAGAAAGGAAAATAGAATATTATTGTTCGGAAAATAAAAAGCAAAATCCTTTTTCTGAATTTTTTGTAAAAATATTCTAGCCGTATTCGGAAAGAGCTCTAGAATATAAAGATGATTTTATTAAATATTTTTAATGATCTATGTAAGTTCAGATTCAATTTCATATCATTTAAATGAACCACCTATATGTAGCCAATTGAAATCATCGTCAAGTAATATCGCATCATCGTCTACTCTTAGATAATCACAATGTCATGGACATTATAGCTTCTGTAAGGAGCGAGACATTGAAACAATACATTTCTATATTTCTTGTACATATATTATATATATCGTTGCGACTTTGCTTCTAGTATATAGGAACCTCCAGACCAGCTAACAATGTTGCGTCCAAGATAGGTCTATCTGTTACGTTACTGATCAGCATAGCAGGTAAATTCAGTCAAAACACACTGCAGTTTTTTATATAGCCTTTGACATTGCACTAACAGTGCATAATTTTATCATTATTTCTCGTTATTTCACATTTTGTTCAGTTTTATCCTTCCATTTACTCTATAGGTACAAAAGGTTTTAAATTGACTGTATACTTCTTAAACAGTACACCTCAAAAAGTTATAAGTCAGTGTAATACTTTTGCTGGGTGATGATCGATAAATTTCAATGTTTCATTTAAGAATTATCTCGAACGCTGGATTCAGAAATACCTCGAAATTATTCCCTTAACTTGAAAACTTTTGCAAAACACGTAACAAACATTATTGAATGTTAAAGTTAATTTAGAAACAAAAAGTAAATTTCTATACCAAACAGTAAAATAGGGATTCGTTTCGCTCAACGGCATAATTCGTATAAATCCCGTAATTCGTAGTCCCTAAGTTGCTGTAGGTATATAGGCAGCTTACAAATTAGCCCAACTTTAAGCAGTGCACGCGCGTCTGGTGGTAGCTCAACTATAAAGGCTATATGTACATTGTACGAGAGGGCGCGCGACCACGAGTTGCGTGTGCATCTACTCTCCCTCAAAATCCACATCGATGCATCGTCGAGCCGCTTTACAGACATATTTCACAGGTGCGAGAGCGCATACACACATAGCCTCCCCCGATCTCATACGTATATACACGTATATCGCACGTACACATGGATCACGGCGCCCGTAACAAAGGCGAACGAACGCCAGGCCTTTTAAAGGGACTCGAGGCTCGCGAGGCTGCTTCATGGTTAGTGTACAGAAAGCTGTGGAGTAGAGAGGGAGAGAGAGAGAGAGAGAGAGAGAGCGAAGGCTTCCGATTCCGCGAGAGCGGCAACATTAATTAATGTAACTCGACGAGTAATACGAGCATAATTACTTTGCTCGAGTGGCTCGGGCACCCAGGCCACCGAAAGTTTGCTCGTTATATCGTGGCTGCTGGTGCTGCTGGTGGTGGTGCTGGTGGTGCTGGTGCAGTGCCGGCAGCGAGTGTCGAGGAGCCGAGTGTCTGCCTTACCCCTCAGTCCTGCGAGAGAGAGAGAGAGAGAGAGAGAGAGAGAGCGGGCAGATCGATTATCTCGCACGCGCACTATGAGAACTTGTAATATTATCGCGTTTCGCCTCCTCCCGCACTCTCTTCTACACCCCCCAGCAACGTCTTCGTTCAGCCTCTCGATGTGTGTGCTACGATGCCCGCGTGCTTTTGCTCTCGAGTCCAAATAATATACAAGTTCTCGTGGATGTGTAAAGCGGTAATAATAGGGCTGTAGTTTTATGACTGGCGATGGGTTCGCGTATGCGATGCGAATGTTTGCTGGGTGGGAACAAAAAGTTGTGCACCTCTTGACACTTTAATTATATTTTTACCCTATAGTTCAATATTCATAATTCGTTCGTTTGGCCTCGTAGAAAATTTACAATGTTGCAGTGGGTGGTAAATTCCTGTGTAAAGTTTTTGCTCGCGGGAGCAGTATACCTACGAGGAAGCCAATAATTCATATTATGCAAGTTTAAATTGAAATTTTGATAAAAGCGCGAGATGATACTTCGTAAGTAACTGATCAAACTTGTCGTTAAGACGGTCCGTAGCTTTTACATAATTCCATACTTTTTAAATAATTATGAATATTAGATAGTTATACCTACGTGAAAATTGAGAAGAAGCAAAAAAGTATAGTCGTGATTTCTATTTATAACGAAGACCACGTATTCGCGGTGTTTATTCAGCTCGCTCGACCGCTCGCCAAATTTCTAATAGCCCATCGCAAGATAATAAAAAATGATATTATTCACGGCGAGAAGCATCGATGCGACCGGTATACCGCGAGCAAACAAAGCATTCGAATCGTTCCGCGCGCAACGCGCCTTAAAGAACCAACGCTATTTTCGGAGTCTTGAATCTATGACGGTAGCCAGAGGCTCGACGTAGCCATTCGGCGTTCTTATATGAGGAAAAGACGCGGTAGAGAGACGCTCGCGAGACATAGCAGCAGCTAGGCGAAGAGAAAAAACCCAAGGGGAATAAAACCCAGAGATTTCCTTGGTGGCTGCCACTTCTGGCGGCTCGGGCCTCTTCTCTTATACCTTTTCCTGCCTCATTCTCCGCTTCGGCTGAAACCAATTACAAGTTCCCTTGCCTGTGCCTGCCGCCTCCGCCGCCCCGTCCCGTGGAAAAACCCTTTTGTGTGTACACGTCTCTCCTCTCTCTCTCTCACTTGCTCTCTCTTACTTTCGCCTATGTTTTTATCCCTTGGATCGTTCTGTGTGTGCGTGTGAGTGTGCATACGCCACGTCTTGTAAGTCGCGTCGCGGCCAGACAACGTATGTATAGGCCGAAAACGAGCCTCTCTCTCCCTCTGTCTCTCTTCTCTCTCTCTCTCTCTCTCTCTCTCTCTCTCTGTGTGTCTGTTTGCTCTCGCGTACCGTCGACTGCCTTCAGGGTATAATAGTGGCGCAAGGGAGAGAGAGCGAGACTCGGAGCATTTTTCGATAAGGATTTTTTGAACAATGACCTTGGTGATTCGCAGCCGCAAAATCTCATACTCTTATGCAGTCTCTTTATATTTACCGAGTGGAGCTTTCTGAATTAGCCGTTAAGACATTACACTACACAGAGAAAATGTTACACTAAAAATTATTATGTTCCGGAGTAAGCGCGGGATTTGCTCACAAAATAAGAAAAATTCCAATGTATTATTATAAAAAAAATTATTATTATTATTAGTAATTTTTCTCATTTTTCGAGTAAGTCGCGCGCTTACAATTACCTAACATAGTAATTTTTAAAATAACTTTTCTCTCCGTATATTAATCTTGTAAAAGAAAAAATGATGTACTTCATCGGAATATCTGCTTTCTTCGTAGTTCGATAGACGCTGCTTACTGGAAAGTATACTTACATTTAACCTCAACTCAAGAAAACACGACGTAAAAAAAAGGCCAACCAACCAGCAGCAGCAGCAGCAAAAAAAAAGTCTTCCGTCCGCAGGTAAACGTCTAAGTTGTCGGAGAGTCGGCCTGCACACAGTGTGTGCGGCCGATCGGCTTTTAGGCCCGAAAATCCATCCCTGCGGCTCTCTCGGAGTTTGCCCTCGCGCGTCGCGCGGTTCCCGCCGTCGGAGTCTCGGCTCTCTGCACATATGGTGCGGACTCTCGGTGTGCAAACAAACGGGCACCGGACTGCATAGCAGTGGTACGCCCAGCGCCTCGCACCGGCTCTTGCTCTCTGCACGCCGCGGACGACGTGGACGGTATCGCTCTATGTTTGCCGAGGCTCGTCTCTCTCTCTCTCTCTCTCTAGCCTAGACCACATCACTGGGATCATGGATATATAACAGAGTAGACTGAGGACTATGATGTACGGAACCAGGGTGCATGTGTGTGTGTATCGTCTTACGCGTGATTACCGACCATAGTCGTAGTTGGCGGTTCGCTTTACGGTTTTATCGTTGAAATGATTGTTTACTGCGGGGATATTGATTTTGATTTGTTGCACGAATAAATTAAACATAGCATGAAAACAAAGTAAATTTGGTTCAATGGAGAATTTCTAAAAAAATCAGTTCTTAAATTAAGTAGATACAGACGAGTATTGTGCGACAAATTGTTTGGTGCGTGCTTTTAAATGACGGTACAAAAAGAGCAAAGAAAATTAGATAAATAATTTATGTTCACGTGTAGTCAAGATTGTATATCTATTTTTGCAATTCGTAATAAATTAACTATTAGTAATTATTATTTTTATTGTTGGAAATATATTAAGAGTATCATTCGCAAAAGTAGTACTAGAGTGTTTTAATAATATTTAATAACAATTACAAAAATATAATCGATCGTTTTGATACCGGAATATTAAAATATTTTATCAGTTTATTAAAATTTACAATCTGTAAAAGATAATCATCGCGCATTTCTTTACAAATATGAATTTGATTCTGCAGTTGATTATGGATCGATATAGTAAATGGACCGTATCGCGCAATTCTTGCATAAAAATACTCTACGACAATACGTTGATTAAGATCTAACTTCTTAGAAATCTGGAACGCAGTATAATGCCATCAATAATTCTTATCTGCCGCGATGAACACGACAAAATGACATTTGGGAACTATAAAAGGCGGCTATTTACTGATCCTTCAGGTGCCAGTAACTGGGACGCTTAGTCCACATCTCTCTCTCTCTCTCTCTCTCTCTCTCTCTCTCTCTCTTTTTCTCTCTCGCTCCGTTAAACAAATGCCCGTGTCCATCAAACTTTCCTCCGAGCTCTTGGCACGCGCGCGCGCGTCAAAAGAAAAGCTTCACACTCATAACGAAGACCGCGAGCGACATAATACGAGTGTAGGGCAAATATTTCTTCAAACTTCAACGTCTTCCCCTGTACAAAAGGCTGCTATATAGTATAGGCATACTCTCGCAGCTGAGAGAGAGAGAGAGAGAGAGAGAGAGAGAGAGATAGCTTCCTCTTTCTATTTTTTGCTCGTCGTCTCCCACGGGTGTTTTATCGTGCCTCTTGTAATAAGGTTTCCGCACCCGGTAAGAAAGCCGATGAGGACGTCGGGCTTAAAGACCGGGCGGAAGAAGAATGGAATGAGAGAGGTCAGGAGACGAAGATAGGGAGAAAGCAAGCGAGAGAGGGAGACAGAGAGGAGAGAGAGAGGAGAGAGAGAGGAGAAAGAGAGAGAGTGGAAGAGGAAGAACAGCAGTCCCGGAATCCAATCGCAATAGAGTTAAGTGTTCGGAAGTAAAACCTAGCAGTGGCTCGACCTCGATTACTTGCGCAGGATTTGTTACTGGCCATCCTTCTTTCCTTACATTGCTCCTCTTTCTCTTCCTCTCTCCCGCTCGCTTTCTGTGCCATTCCCGTTCCTTTGCTCTCTCTCCTTCCCTCCCTCTTTCTATATCTCTTTCTCTCTCACCTCGTTCCTATTTTCCTATTTCTTTTTAATTCTCTCTCTGCGCCGTTTTTTCCTTTCTCTCCTGTACTCTCTTCTCCCGACTTCGCGCTTACTTCCCTCCCTGCGTTCTTTTTTTCTTCTTCGTCTCTCGTCCGCCAAACGAAACCTCATATATACGCGAGAATCCTTTGCGAGAAAAGCGAATGGTCCAAGTGGGACAGCAAACTCTAAGAGCACACACGCTGGAGCTTCGATAGAAAAAGGGAAAAAAGTTTCCTTCCCCCCCCCCCCCCCCCCTATATAGAGTACTTCTAACGCGGAGGCGAGTGAGAGCGCGTATACCCCCTGTTTTTCAAAGTATTTCTCCCTTGGTATTTGATTGGCCGAAAAAGAACCGGAAACAAACAAATGTACGTTCTTGCTACGCTGACGAATGTATATAGACATAGTAGGTTCATAAAGTTATCGGTAGGTTATTGTTTGTTGAATAATGACAGGTTTTGTTGTTGCTGATGCTGTTATTGACCGGTACTGTTTTCTATGATACAGTAAATCATTTTTCGAATCGCTATACGCGAGAAGTTCGACTTAAAGTAAAATAAGTGTGCATCGCAATAGTTCTTCAAAAAATAGTAAATAGTATACGATACAAGTACGCGTAGGTGATCCTCACTACCTCGCGCGAATCAACTACTTCGTGCACTTAATTGATTTACTGTAAACACTGGGCTCAGAATTTCTTAAGAAATCTTATAAGTGAATTTGACACATTTTCGATTAAGAAAGCAATAATCACAGTGAATCAAGTAAAACAATGCATAATCGACCTTTATCGATACTGATTATATTAGTCTTAATCTAACGATCACACGCAACGATTGTCGGTGGATATTTGTGAATATAGCGATTAAAAAGCCTAAAAAGTTCGATAAAGCGATAAAGCAGAGAGACGCACACGTTTCCCAATGTGCATTAAAAGAGAGTATCATGATGATTTTATAATTTATCAAGAAGTATCGGCATAACTAAAGTACAACCTTTCATATAGGAATTAGCATCGTCTACTCTTTAATTCCTTTACTTATGTTGTTGAATGACACCCAATGTAAGACATAAACGAATATGGAATTTATTTAATATAATTCAATTTTTTACATAAAAATTGTTTTAAGTGCTATTTGAAGAGTATAGCTGTCTATTGTTATTTAAAAACATCCACTTGAATGTATATGTGAACATCTAAAGGAAAGTGTACCACTAATTCTTCAATGACTTGCTTTATATTTAAAGTAAAATAGTCGATAAGGATATCTTAGTTCTAAAATGCTAACTTCCATAGCGATATTATCATCATTTCAAATAACATTTAAATAGTGACTAATTCAGCATTGTGAATTAATTAATTAGTCACTATTTAAATTCAGTTATAAAGTAAAATGAACATTATATGGTTCTAATTAATCTTGACGATGAGTTTTGGCATTTATCCGTCGAAGCATTTACATTCTCTCCTGTTTAGTTGTGAGTCTCTTCCTTGCAGACATAACAAAAGTGAGAGACAGAGAGAAGAGAGAGAAAAGTGAGAAGAGCAAGGGAACATCGCCGCGACACGTCGTTACCGGCACGTGCCACCGCTGTAATATCAGGAAAAGTTTGTCCGCGCGGCGTGTCGGGCGGTGATTACAAAACGAAAAAATCATTCGACATCATTGGCTGCAATCTCGCGCGCGAGGTTATCGCGTAAAAATTGCGAAATTCTTCTCTCTTCACAGGACACGAGAGAGAAGGAGAGAGAGAAGGACACCGAGGGGATAATGGCTATTTTCCGCGGAAAATCGAGGCTATTTACGCTCTCTCCATCCCTCGGCGATAAAGAGAACACGCGACACCGCCTATAATTCTCGAGTCAGTCGGGACTTTGAACTTTGTGTAGTTGAAGAAAAATCTTGTTTGCAATGAGCTTTTCTCGATCGAGTGCTTGGCTTATAACACGATAAATCCATAATAATCGGTAATAAATAAATCTTGGAACTGCACGAGCGATGCTAAAGCTTCCCGTGTCCAGATGTTGTGACGTAATGGATATTTTTCTTTCTTATCAGGGATCGATGACAGAAGTATCTCTTGAGTGTCACGTATGTATAATGCACGCGCGCACCGATCGGTCTGGAAATTTTTGGGGCAAATTAAAAATGATGAAAACAGATGAATCGTTAATCGCTAATTTCTATAATTTGTTAAATCGATCGATTATACGATTACCTTTTTACCAATGTTAATTCTTAAAACAATTGCTCGAGACGTTACAATGTATTAAAGATAACGATGTATACGCCGATAAGAAGATATATATAGATTTGGCATTAATTTATTGAATTTTTTGTTCTCGTTAATCCGTATGGCGGTATATTATCTTTTATCGCTATACGTGAATTGTTACTAGACACCTATATTTATGCTATTAATAAATTCCAAATTATAATTAATTAGTTGTATGCAAGTATAAAATATTTTATTTATAATGTAAAAGTATTATGGAAAATCGTTAATGCAATACTAATAAGTAAATTCGAAACTGCACCAGCCATGCAAAAAATTTCAATATTTTCAAATGATGTGTTCCTTTCGAAAAAAAATAAAAATCTTATTACAGGGCTAGGCGAGTCTACTTACCTGCGAGAAATGTGACGTTCGCTCTTCTCTGTGGCAATCAGGAGGCTTGCATTAAAAGCGGTATTAATCTTTTTGTTTCCTTCTGGCAGGCGAGCGTCAGTGGAAGAAGGACCCGAGTGAAAGAGAGAAAGCGCGCGCCCGTGGCACAAGTGATGTAATATCATTTCGAATTCATATTACGCGCCCTCTTTTCTCTACAGAGAAGCGAGAAAGAGACAGTGCACGAGTGCGAGAGAGAGTTTCGCGCCGATCCTCGATGGAGAGAAGAGGAGGACGAGAACGCCGTGAAATTGCGTTAAGTCTTTTGTGAGCGAGCAGCAGCAGCAGCAGCAGCAGCAGCAGCAGCAACAGCCCGAGCCTGAGCTCTTACGAGGTGTATCCCATATTGAGTGGAAAAGTTGTGAGTGGAGAAGAGTCTTCGTTGTCTTCTTGTCCAATGAAAGGCTGCCGAGTAGTGAAAGAAAAAGAGGCAGAAGAAAACTCGGAACGGGGATGAAAGAGGGAAATGAAACGAGAATCGTCATATCCCGAGATTCATTTTTCCACGATATCCCTTACTCCGCTCTCGCTATGATAATACGTTCTATCCTTTTTACGTGTCGCGCACTTTACCCGCTGCACTTTAAAGGTGCGGAGAAAGAGGCCGCGGGGCGAGGAACGGGGTGGTCCACCAGCTCCTTCGACTTTGCCATTATTGCTCTTACGCTTCTCTCTCCCCTTCAAGAATTACGAGGCTTATTAAATTGTAACAATTTTAATTAGACCCACTCTCGCGCTCTACTCGCCTTACTTCGCCGCGAGGGCTGCAGCAGCACCAACACCACCACCAGCAGCAGCAGCAGCAGCGCTCTCCAGAAGGAATATCGAAAAGGAGGAAAAGCGAGCGAGGAGTAGGAGGAGGATATAACGGCACATTGCAGGGGCCCTCCCACAGCCCCTTTATACTTTCCTTTTAAAAGTTAGCACACCACCTGCTCGAACATCGCCTCTTCTTATTTATCGAGCGCTGCAGTGCAAGCGTAGGAGGCAGCGACGCCGAGGCTATTCCCGACACACGGTGCCCTTTGCTTTCTCGCTGCGCTCTCTCGTTCAATCGCTGCTGCCCAGACAAAGTTCCCTTCCGCGCGAGCCTCTCTCTTCCCGTGTATATATATATATATATATATATAGTTTCGAGTAACCAAGCGAGCAAGAGAGAAAGAGAGAGTCGAACGAGAAGCCGAGCTGCAACACGCGATTCCGAGCGCGTCACGGCCCAGCGCTATATTGGCTGCCGCTGCTGTTGCCGCTAGCCTCTATCATTTTTCATCCCTTCGATCAGGTTTAAGCGTAGCCTGCATCTCGACTTCGACTCTTTGATCCTTTAACTTTAGACGTGTGGGTAATGGCAGTTTTCATGTTGTCGATCGGCAATTATGGCGGAAACTTGCTTTGGGACTGAAATTATAGGACATGAAAATTTATGGATATCCTGATTAAATAACGGTACTTGTCATTTAGATGAAGATGGTGATTTTTTTTTTAAAGATGAAACCAATTATTCTGTACAGCCTTCATATTTGGTATCATTTGGACAGAAAATTTACGGAGGACGCTGAAAAAATTAGATGATGAGCTAGTTATAAAAATAAACTGAAACATTAATAACTTTCTAGAGTTCAATTGATGCGAATGAATAATTAAGTGCATCTACTGAAATCCATATTGGAAATAGTTACACTAATTTAATATTATTAATTAATTTAACTGAGAGAGCGACATTCGTGCGAGTGAGAGAGTAGATAGGGATTTTGTAGCGAAGGGGAAATATAAAAACAGATTTTACAATTAATAGCTAATTAATTACTAACAATTAATTAATACTAACTAATTACTGATTAATTAAACAAAAGAGAAAATATTATATTTCATAATTTTTGTGTGCATGCGTGTGCGTGTTTACTATGAAATAATATTCATTGAAATTATCATCGTCGTTTCCAAATTTGATGTTGGTCAGTACAACATTGTCGAAATCCAGTTCTTTGACACCGCTCGAAAAAAAACGCACCTCTATCAATTTTAAATCTTACGTCTAATATTATTTGTGTAGCGCATCAAAAATTATATATTTCTACAAACGATGACTACCTTATCGCAATCAATAGATTAAAAAAGAGTATACAATGAATGATTCCATATCTTCGAAACGTCGAAGTGTAATAGAAACATAAACGGACACAAAAAATCGCTGAAATTTTGATAGCAGTAACATGAAACCATTATTATAGGCCAGTCAAATTTTGAAGAAAAATAACAGAAACTGTTTACTCGATATAAATATCTTAATATTAAAAAATGTATTAAATTCTAAATAAAAAAAGAAGTATTGAATAGGTTATAAAATTATTTTTTTTTAAATCAGTACCGGTTTCTCAGTGCCTGTCTTACAATTCCAGGGAAAGCGACATATTTTAGAGTGTACAAATTTATAACGAGTATTTGTAGCTGAATAATGCAATCATGATGCACTAAATTAAAATTTTATAAAAAAATTTATTCATCTTGCATATTGATATGCTGAACAAAATACGTACCTATGTATTTGAATAAAAAGCTGCTTCAACAATAAACGAACATTTTAACTTCCACTCCAAATCTGATGGGACACTTGAAGTTAATCATCTTATCAATATCTTGGTAATCAAATCTAAAGAAATGCCAGGCCCACTGAAAAGAAAATCAAATGAATTAATCTTTGCTAGAAAAGTAAGTAGTAAACTAAATTTTATTTTACTAGGTTAATATTGGTAACCACAAAAAAATTAAAATTAAACTAGCATTTTAGTAAGACTATATGCATTAGCCGGAACGTTAGAAAAAATAATCCACAAAATGGTCAGAAATTGCACACCTGCAATATCATTCTAATCTTATCAGTCAACAACCAAATATACAGTAAATTACGTATCAAACTTTTAGATCTAACGTAGACCTGCAGAAATTCAGTATATAAACCCCTGATCGATATCCTATCAGGTAGTTGCTACACGATAGCCACCCAGTAAGTATCAATAGCGCAATAACAGTAAATGGTCGTGTAATATAAAAACTCAAGCTAAGGAAATTCTACAGTTTTCCTTTTCTGTTTGTTTCAGAAAATGAAAGTTACGTTAGCATTCCTAGTGGTCCTGGCTATGTCCAGGACCCTAGAAATTAGTGCAGTGCCAATAAATGAAAAATTCAACAACTTCGTAACTCGAAATCTGAAGGACGATCTTAATGATTTCTTGGCCCTGATTCCAGTCGAAAAAATTAAAGAACTATTCTACGAATACTTAGCAGAAGATGAAGATTTCGGAGAAGCATTGGATTACGTCATGTCAGAAGAATTCCAATCTCTAATCATGGAAGTCGAATCAATGGCCGAAGTTAGAGATTTGCTGAACTTCTTACAAGAGTCGGGACTCGATGCTTATGGATTCATCAATAAAATAAACGATCTTCTTGGAATTCATCACATCGAACCGCTATTCAACCGAAAACAGAGGAAAATCACTGGAGGATTACCTGGATTCATCCAAGATGTTAAGGCCATCCTTCCCATAAAGGAAATCGAAAAGTTGTACAACGAAAAGCTCAAGACGTCACATGACTTTGCCACTCTCGTCGAACGACTTCAGTCCAAAGAATTCCAAGGTCTGGTAGACAAGATCATGGCTAATCCTAAGCTTCAGGAACTTATGAAGAGAGCAGAAGCTAAAGGGGTTGATGTGCAAGCCATCCTCGACTTCTTCACGACTCTTCTTGGTCTTAAATTCCCAACCAGGCCAGTATCTTATTATGCTACCAGAAATTTGAAGGACGATCTTAATGACTTCTTGGCACTGATTCCTGTCGAAAAAATTAAAGAACTCTTCTACGAATACTTAGCAGAAGATGAAGATTTCGGGGAAGCATTGGATTACGTCATGTCAGAAGAATTCCAATCTCTAATCATGGAAGT
>UELU01139003.1:5535-57204 GCA_900490025.1 Megastigmus dorsalis
TTCGCTCAACTTTGCTTTATTTATTATGTTTATCGATTTGTCGTACGATAATGGGATTGTTTTTAATGTAAAAAGAGAATTTCAGCTAAGGAATTGGCTCACTTATAGAGACTCTTTTGTAGCGATTAATCGCTACCGTCCGAATTACAGAAACGATTTGGATGTAAAGGGTGATTGTCATAACTCGATTGGATATTGGTGCAAAAGCGGACGATTTTCTGAAATAATATTCCAAATTTAGTAACTAACTTGCGCGCGATAAGTAACAGCTGCCTGTCAATCTCTCTTCTCTTATATTCGTACCACATACTTAAATTAGCTGTTCCAAAGATAGTACAACCAAATAAATCTGCACAAGAAGTACAAAGCGGCGAAGAACGTTAGTTTATCATCTCCCAGCACCTAAACGAAAACACATCTATTACCGTACAACAATAGATCGTCCAAATTGACGAATATTCCGGTACACGCACTTGTCCGGTCAACTCAGGGCATCGATCGCTCATCCTTCACTCGGGACGAAACTCGAGCGGTGCGCACGGATCTAGATCCTCTCAAACGGCAGCCGATAAAGCCTATATATATCGGAGCGATCGATCGATTTCGCTTCGGAAATTCAAGAGTGTATATGTGTAATGGTTCATCGGGATCATCTCTCGCGGGTTCAATGTCGCTCAAACAGCCGTCGATGCGCGACAAAAGGAAAGGAGACTGGCTAGTCATCGTGCACCTCTTTTTACCATATACGAGCTCGCGTTCATAGTGCAGGCATATCGCGCGCGAAAGGTCAACGCTGCGTGCGATCAACAATTGCTCTGCGAATCCTTATATACATACATACACATATATATGTATCGGTTGCCGGAGCTCGCTTTCGCGCTATTGTTCTCGTCTGATCTCGTTGCTATCGCTTCGATCCTGCTTTCGGGTCGTATACGGAACGCCTCTGACTCGTAGACGATATCGACATACTTATCTTGTACGCAAACTCGAAGAATATTGCACTTAATTCAATCGGAATGAAATTTAATATCAATGTACGAAACCGCGATGAAATTCTTTCGATATTCTTTGGTCGAACCAGCTATACGCGTATGTATATGTACTTCGCTCCAATAGCTCAATATTATACAGCAGCGAGTGTATACATATATTTACCGTACATATACCGTCGCAGAAATTCAGCTCTCCATAATATTTCATGGATGGCATGTACAGGCGCGTGCGTACAAAGCATCGAGTGCAAGTGCACGTCTCTCTGGGGCTCTCGCATACTGGGAAGGGCGGCCGCAAAGAGATGAAAAAGAGGAAATGGAGAGATGCGCCAGGGACTGCACAGACTGCTGTAGCCGAGGAAAGATGACGTTCTCATGGATGAATCATGTATACAGGCGAGCGAGAGAGAGAGAGAGAGAGGGAGAGAGAGCGGCACACGTGTCTCGCGTGTGTCTATATTACATTGCCTCCGCACACCTCGATATTCCATTCCGCATCTGTATCCGTGCGCAGAGGCGTGTATTTGCGTCGATTCTATCGTTGCGCGGCGTGACATTCCACTTTATGAAGTCGGCGCCGGGGGTGTGCATGTGTGTGTGTGTATGCGCCTCGGAGAAGAGGAGCTGCTGCTGGTTCGAGTTTTTTTTTGTTCCCGCCGTTCTTTCCGTACCGGTGAAAGCATGACCCCGCGCGAGACCCCGCGCGAGACGACGACGACGCAGTCTCCGGATCTATAGGTGTATAGAGAGAAGAGAGAGAGAGAGAGACGACGCCTTAGGCGGCCTTGTGCGCGCAGTGCCGCGCCACGAGGAAATCGACTATTGTCGCGTAGATACGGGCAAACAAATGGAATTTGCTTTTTGAACGTGTAGCCGCGGGGGCTATTATGTGTGTGTGAAAAAAAAAACAGGGATGGTTTATGCATTATCGCCGGTGATGATGTTAATTGTCAGTATTAATGCGTACGTTAGAAAGTTGTGTATATATATACCTGTGGCGTAGCTGCACTATATGCTTGGATTGCAGTATGGCCAGCTTTTAACAGGCCTTAAAATTTCTATATAAATTGACTTTGCACGTGGAAAAAAGTTTCTTTAGCGTTGGCCCATATAGGGAACGGTACTTTGGAGATCGAGGATTTAATAATTCCGCGCTAGATTTGCGAAACGCATAATAAAATCCATACAGTCCGTTCGGTTAATGAGATATTCTTATGCTGGTGTTTTGACATTTTAAACGATCGAAATTAGCGAAACTTTCCACAGCCCTTAAAATAAGTTTCTATATCATTGAGACGAGTCGTAGCCGGGTTTATGTACGCGCGAGCCGTTAAACTGCCCCATCGCCGCGACTTTCGCTACTCGCGGTCGTCCTCGATCGCGCGGGCTAATGCCACGGTATTCCACATTTTTTTCATTACTCAAAGTATTTATTGGACAGGCGCCGCGCCACTGTAGAAAGTGTGATGCTACACCGGCCGCCTATAAAATCATTTATAGCTATTTACGCTTGCGCGCCAATTTTCGACGGGGATAGAAAAGACTTGTACGCGAATCCTAATAGTAATCGTAATTCACTCGAACGGCAAGGACTAAATTTAGCGCAGCCTCTTCCTTACTTACGCCTATTTCGATCCGTTGTAATCTCCGGAAAAGCATTTTCATTCGAAGAAAAGTGTTATTAACGATGCGCTCTGAACGTTTGGCTATATTGGCTTTTCTCAAGCGTAAAGGATGTTTGTGCAGTCATTTTGTTCTAAGCTATATATTGTTTGTACTAAATCGTTGTTAAGCATTCTGCTGGGTTGTACATTTAGAAAGTACTGTTAAAGAGTACATCGATTCGCCGCAGGCTGAAAAACGAATCGTTACGCGGTATTTCGGATAAATTTTAATTATTCATATATTGGTAAACGTTGCACTCGCTAAAGCAATTATTGTAAATTAGCCGCTTCGAATACAAAAGCTTACCCGAGTTGACTGATTTTCTGACTTATTCCTCTGAAAAAAATACGCTCCGTTAGTTCTCCATTCGATATGCGTTAGACGATCCATGATAAAAAGATCTGCCTCGTGTACGCAGAGACCGGAAAGGAATAATTTCACGGCCGGTGACGAGGTGGTCGGATTAACCGACAAATCCACGCGAGGCGACACAACGGCGGAGGATCCCCGAAAAACGATTTCTCCGTAACAAAGGAAGACGTTGCCAAATTCTATCGCGGGAAGATACCAAGCGCGGTGTACACGTGTAACCCAACGCCAACAACACCAATTTCAAAGATAATTCGACGCACGTGCTTATACGCTAGCTGTCTATGCAGTATATATAATATATGAATTACGATCGAATCGTTCGCACGGGCCGCAGGATGAATATTGGCGGCCGCGCGGAAACAATTCCGACCGAGAGGAACACAGACTATGGGTCTGTACACCTATAAGACGGGGAAAGGGAAATAGGTGAGACGGGAGTCACGAAGCTTCGCGGTCGCTCCGCGTACTTCCGCCTTCGCTTCCTTCCATCCTCCTTATTATTACCTTATAATATTATACGGCGTGCATCCATTGAGAATGCATATTGTATCGATAGTGCAGCGAACGAGGATGTCGAGGAAGTACACGCGCATTTAACATTCAAAATAGATTATAAACATTTCTCGCTGTAAAACGCTTTCGAGGGTTTACTCACTTTCTGAAATAATACAAAGCATTATTAGATTGTCTGGGGGGGACGAATTTAGAGGCGGAACGTAACGCACTTTCGCAAACTCCAATTAATATCCTAAGAATGATAATAGGATAATCTCGTGCCCAAGGCTTTTCGTGTAACGCGCGTAAGAGATCTCCTCCCTACTCCGCGACCCACCTGTCATATACACGAAATTGCGCGATTGCAACTTCAATAATTCAATTAATCGTTGTGTCAAAACAGCCGTTATTATCATTTTAATCAAGGAACATCTCGCGCGCGCGGGCGCTTCTGTTGTTACGCACAGTTTCCCCTCCTCACCCGACATTGTTTCATAGGAGCTACAGCAATTACGATGGTAGTCACGAAATTAGAAGCTCCGTGGTGCGTGTGTATCCTCTCTCTCTCTCTCTCTCTCTCTCTCTCTCTTTCAATTAAGTTTGACGCCAAAATTAGTCCGTCCCTCTTACATATATACGCATGCGTGCGCGTCAAACAGGTGACTGTATAGGATAACTTAACGGGAGATGGGCTCGAATTACGAAAAAAAAAGCGAAAGCGATGAAAAAAAAAGTGAAAAAAACTGCATAATCGCGCGGGCTTTCGTGATTCCCACACAGGTGTTTTTCTGTGTTTTCGGAAAGAAAGAAGATGGAAAGAAGTCCATCCGCGTATAAGGTACGTATACCCGATCCGGAGATGCGCGCTTAATCTAGATCTAATGCTCGCGCCTAAAAGCCGAATAATTATAAAGTCCGTGTGTAAGTATTTAACGGCCGCGGGCACATACACGCGAGATTCATTATGCATAATGATACACGAGGAGGTGACTGTGGCCCCAGAGTAGAGAGAGACTGAATCCGAATCATTAAGGATACAGCGATTAATGCGAATCGTAAAACGGAAGTTCGCTTCTTCTTCGTTCGTTCGTCGTTCTACCCTTTTGTTCTGTACCGGTTGAGTAATTAAAAACGCATTAAAACGAGTGAGCTTGTGGTTTCCTTATACGTATATATATCGTGTACCTTCTTCCTCGTTCGCATCTCCTTTTTTACTCCTACTTTATCGCGGAGTCACAGTCTAAGCTGTAATGGAAATTAAAGTGGAATAGGAATATTCAGCGAATGTGTATTGCTTCGAAGGGGCGTATACTCGAGAGGAGATTTTTCCGATGGGCGCAAAATTATATATCGCGCGAGTTGATGCGCACTGCTGATACGCATCGTAATTCGGTAGTGGCGGCCGCCAAATGAACGATTTGCGCTTGAGCGTTACTTAATACACAATGGCGCTATTGAGACTGACTGTTTTGAGTGCGAGCATGTGCGTGAGGTAATTCCTGGGATGATCGTAAGATCCTTTCACATTTGAATAATTCGTTTGTCCGCCGCAGTTTCGAAGCGACTGCGTTTGTACGCGCGGTGGACGATGTGTACGGGGAAATGGGAATTCGTTGAGTCACTCGTACAAGCATTAGCTTATACGATTGCATATCTTTGAGCGCTTGTGTTTGTCGAGAAATTAGATTGAAGAAATAGATGGATCAGTCCTATTATCGATTGCGGCACGCGTATTTTTTCAAACGTTTTGGAATCGCGGTTTCGCTTACAATTTTCACTACGCAGGCTGTAAATAATTTCTTACATTCGTTTAAACGATAATATCATTACAATACAGATATATCGCTCGCGGATACGGTAATTCCGAGTCTCTTTCGTCAAATCCTAAACGAACCTGCTGCGCTCCACAATCCATGTAGCAAAAAGCACGAAGAAAAAAAGATCACCTCGTATCGTTAAAAAGCGTTGCAAAACTGGTTAAACGCCTCGTTAACAGTCCTGCAGCGGGTTGTTGTTAAGTCGCCGCATCTTTTGTAAAGAGACGAAACGCGTCGGCAGCAGCAGCAGCTCGCGCATGTATAGGCACTTGACAAAAGGAGCGAAATCACGCATCTCCTCGTTTAAATCAAGCCGCGAACTTTCATCTCGCGCCGCCTATAGGTTACGTTTCGCAAATAATCGCTTGTCTAGCTCTACCCCAAGTGGATATATACCTACGCGTATACGATGATTTACGAGCCGCGCAATTACGCGGATGTTCGAGGGCCTAGTCCCGGAATAAAAAACGGTTAATATCTCTTTTTTTGCGCATGTGTCTCGCGAGCTTTCAACGCGAAGTGGTTCAGATGCAAAGATCGATTGCGGTATACGCTTCTGTCGGTTTCAATAACCAGATCCGTATCACTTTTTTTTTTGGTTTCCTTTCGAGAATGAAGAATGGCGTGGATGATGATCGCTCGCGGATGAGTTGAAGTGAATTTTTCACTGGAATCTCTCGAAGTTGCGCGAGACTACTAGAGAAAGTCAAGTGTATCA
The DNA here is from genome assembly GCA_900490025.1 of Megastigmus dorsalis. Taxonomy (NCBI): domain Eukaryota; kingdom Metazoa; phylum Arthropoda; class Insecta; order Hymenoptera; family Megastigmidae; genus Megastigmus; species Megastigmus dorsalis. Next base: position 11,598 of record UELU01139003.1, read on the forward strand.
GGCTGTTCTATAGCGGAGGGAGATGGGAGACTCTTAAAAGTCCTTAGCGAACCACTCGAAATGTATCCTTAATTAATATCTTGTGAAATGGCGAAACGCCGGCACGAGTGTAGTGTACGAGTCTCTTTCTGCACTCTGATCGCGTGTGTGTTGGATATAGTACCGGTGTACCGGTGTATCGTCGTTATGGGCTGAGGTTCGATTGCTTTTCCTGCACTTTTCTTTACAATCTTGACCGATCGGAACAACATTTTTTTGTTGTTCGGCGAGTAAAGTCCATTTTACAATCCTTCATTTTTTTGTGGAAGTTTATAGCTGGATATCGATAGGAGGTGAAAACTATAGGGAATAATCAAATCGAATAATAAACTATCGATGCGGGTAATTGTTTGAAGAAGAGATTTATTGTACGCATTTTCTCTGGTAAATCGTTTAATAGGTCTCTCGTAATGAATAATTACCGTAATAAAAGAGTTGCATTTATTTATGGGACACTTTATCTTGATATTAAACTTAGCTATAAATGGATGAATATGATTTCGTGGGCAGCAAAAAGCATTGCATGAAATTTAAAGTATTTTTCTGAAAAAACTATTCGCTTCTTTTCAGTATATTCAAATGAATGTACAATTTCATTCATACAGATTGAGTATTTTATGCAAATAAAAATGGTGATTTATTTGTTATTTTGCAAATCGTTGTATAACGTTTGAGACAAAAACTATAGTAATTAAGAAATAAAATGCTCTTCCTACTATGTTTTTAATTGTGAATATTAAATTTATGGTGCATCAGCTGTACGATTGACAAATAATTTTTAATTAACGTACATTTCATTTGGCTTGGGAAAAAAAATTATTCGATATACAGTACGTTTAAAAATTACACAATCAAATTTCACAAAGTATAGTTTTTGCAACAAATAGTTGAGCAACCGCATTTTCATTTGGAACGATTAAAAATATTTAAAATCTGATTAGTTACGCCGGCGGATTAATGAATTACAAAGTTAATTAGATATCATCATAGTTCTTTAGTTCCATGAGAGTTGAAAAACAAAAAATTCGAGGAGAGTATAAATATCGACCATCGAGTTCAACGAGTTATATCCCCTGGTACCTACGATCGATCGCATCATAGAAATGCTAAGCTCTTTCGCATATACCTTCTATAGCGAGAGAAATTTTCCACTAAAAATTTTAATTTCCCCCTACCTATAACAGCGAGGGACAGTGAAAAGTGTAGCAAACAGCGATAAATTTTATAGGGAAGATTTCGATCAACACAATTTTTACCCGTTATAAAAGTTCAGACGACGCTAAAACAACGGGTGTTTCGAACGCAGGCGCACACGCACAACAATGACGAAAGATCGAATAGCGAGAGAAATTACCACCGATCGCTCATGTACAATAATAAGTATCTGGGTAGCGAACAACAGCGTCGTCACCCAATCCACAAAATTATCCTTCGTTAAATAGCGTCAGCTCGCAAATCAGAAGCATCACCTAATCACGATCTCGACACATTTCTGCCGCGAACCGTTCTCCTGCTCCTCCCTCTTTTTCACTTTCATAGGAGCGCGACGAGAGAGAGAGAGAGAGAGAGAGAGAGAGAGATTGGCCAATAAACCCGGAAAGTATAGAGTCGAGACGCGAATCCTCTCGAAGCAGCTCCGCGCGCGCGCGACTGTAATATTTAATTGAACGCTAAGGCGGCGGCGGCGGCGGTGTCATCTATCCAGTCCTAGAAAAAAAGCACAGAGATAGAAAGAGAGAGAGAGAGAGAGAGAGAGACGCGCGCGAGTTGTAATATAATGAAAACGAGCGACGACGTCGTCGCGCGCGAGCCTAATGAAGTAGGAAGCGCGCAGTAAAAGCGAATTTACGCGCTCTTTGATTAAGCGCCAGATTCTCCGCGAGCGGGATTTCAATTTTCGCTCTGCGGTGCACCGCGAATTTATATATATATACATACGCGATATCGTTGCTTGGATTGTAATGGTCCGTCGATTATTCTTCTGCAGTCCTTTGGGTTTTTTTTTGTTCTTCGTCGGTACGATCGTGATTATTCGATTTATAAGACTTTCCTACTCTTGGGATTCGCGTTACAGGTATTGTTGTATCGGTCTAATTGTATGGAATTTGCGTGGGTCGCGTCGATTTCGTGCCGATGCATTACGTAGCAGTGATTGGATTTTAAGCTCGCGTTACGAGGGTATATATGTCATTGTGTAGATTGTTACGAGGTGAGTTTAGCTTGCGACCGCCGTTTGGATGGTATTTCGATAATGTAATTGATTTACCAGATGATAGTTTATGGATCCACATGTGCTGTAATTTACACGCATACACACTTTCTCAATCTCAATCAAGGCCTAGTGTGTAAAAATTTCGGTTCGAAAAGTGTCGAAATTGTCACGCGTTGAGCGTTGAAGTGAGTCGAAATCCCAAAAAATTTATATAAATCATAAACAACCTTTCATCGCTAACCCCAATTTAAATTCAATACCAAACTTCAACTTGCGGAAGATCAAAAACCGCATACATCAAGTGTCCTTCACCGAAATGGATATAATCTCTCCATCGTCCAATTACACCGATAATAATCCCCGATCGGAAAACCCCACTATATACGACTGAATATTATCTTACACACGGAGATGACCATATCGATATAAACACAATCGATCCGCCAGCTAAACAATTCAGCTCATTCGATATCAAGCCAAAAAAAAAAAGAATCAGATCGACCGATCGGTTGGATAAAAGCAGCAGCAGCAGCAGCAGCAGCAGCAGCACCGGCGGCAGTTGCTCTCGGGAGTAAAAGCAGCAGCGAAAGTATCATACATACGCCCATGCGGCTTGATAGCCATCGGTCTGCGCGCGGGAGGCGTGGGAGTTGCGCCGGTTTAATTGCTCTAGCGGGCTTACAACTATTGTACTTCTCTCTCTCTCTTTCTCTCGCCTTGGTGTGTACGTGCGTGCGCGGGGATCGTGGTATGTAGTGCCGGAAGGATGCGCATGGCGTTCAACGCGTATACGAGGATTACGTACGAGGCTTGTGTGTTTCGATCGGAGAAATAGTGCACGACCGTGTATACACACGTGTGCGTAACAATGGTATCTTCGAGGCGTTAGCTCCCGATTCCTCATCGATTTACCGCATGCACAAGTCATTATGTTTAATTTGTCGTTGTAGAACTGAGTTTTGAGTAATGAATCCCGCTTTCCAATGTGCCTGACGTAAATTGTGGAGTTTTTGAAAAAAAAAAATTTCTTTTCGATTTAAACCTTCGATCGATCTACACTATTTGTAAATTCGCGAGTTTTTATAAAAAAAAAAAAGAAAACTTTAGTTTTAAGATTGAAAAGTACATCATACCTATATATTTCGCTCGATCCCCAAAGAAAGTTTATTTCAATTTGTTGGCAAATTCTCCGCCGCGTCGTATAGACTTTCGTATACTCTGGCAAAAGTCGCGGCCTCTCGTTTGATGTACGAGACAGACAGAAGGAGAGAAATGAGGAGGAAGATCCGAGATATAAGTCGGAGAGCCACGAGTACGTAGAGCGCGAGTGCAAGCGACGCCTGTCGATTTGGTTTTTCACCTTTTTCTCTCTCTCTCTCTCTCTCTCTCTCTCTCTCTCTCTCTCACTCTCATTCTCGACTATACGATAGACTTCGTTAGTCTGGCGAGTTGATGGCTTCATGGGGGAAGGGGAGGGAAGAAGTCGCTGCGGGGTACTAGCAGTTATACGGCCGAGACGTCTTTATCGCGGACGACGCCGAGACGCGAGAGGCTCTTCTCACGATGTTCATCGCGCGGAGCTGCTGGCGTGCCGCGTCGCTCCTGCCTTTTTACTTCCGGATTGCGAAGATGATGATGATGATGATGATGAGGCTTTTGCCTCTAGGTCAACCTAGAGGATTTTCACTTTGTAGGAATGCGACGGTCGTGCGAGGTGATTTTCAATGTCTGCGATTAGTATTTTGTACGAGGAGGTTGACATCTCATGCTCTACTAGTTTGGCTGGATTATTATTCTTCGCTTTCTTAAATATACTTTTAAATATACGCGTGTGAAAATGAGAGAATTTTCACTTTCTCTGTGAAGTTTGGAAATTCGAATTAGGATTTGCGGGCGTTAGGAGTTGGATGCGATGAAAGGAAAATTAAAAAGGGATATGAGATGAATTTGAAGTTAATATCGTCTGTAATAAGAAGTCCGCGGTGGCTTCGCGAAAGCGTATATACATATAAATGTGAAAAGGTCTAAATTATTATAATAAGTTGTACTAACGAATGTTTTTCGTTAATCTTCATTCCTTTGAAGCGAATGAATTCGAAATTATGCGAATTCAAATACTGGATGTCGAGTTCCGAGATGAATTTGAACTTCCGGAGAGTTTGACCTATATTTTATTCAAAGCTCATTTCGAAGGTTATACTTTGCTATGAAGTAAATTCGAACCTAAAAGACTTGATTTAATTCATGCGTCCTTTTATGGGATAATAATAGATATATATTAAATTAGGATTGATAATAATTGAATATCAAGCTTGTAGATCAAGTTCCATGTTAAATGTGCAAAAAATATAGAAAAATTAGTATGCAGTCATTAAAATCTATTCATAATTTAAATGATATTATATTTATGTGTTTTTATGTCTAATAATAAACATCCAGCCATAGCCGAATTATTTGAAGTTAACTCATGTAAGTAGAAGTGGATGTTGCAGTATTGATAATAATTAAGCTTTCTTATAAATACCGTTATGAAAAGCACATTCTCGCAAAGTCAATAAAATAAAGTAAATAAAAAAACTTAAAATATTAAATACAGTAATAGTGTTCATACACTCGAGTCTCGTTCTACATCGCTACAATTCCAGCGCAAAGAATCGATCAAAAAAAGCATTCGAAACAGCGGCCAACTCTCCTTCTCTCCGCTCTCCAATCGCTCCATCGTCAAGAACAACACAAGCCTCGGCTACGAAAAGCCCGCGCGCTCACACATATAAGACCCGCAAGCGCAAAAGTCAAAAGCTCGCCGCGGAAGCGCATACCAGCTACGCTTACGCGAAACACCGCGATTTCACTCGCGTGCGTCTCCGCGAGGCACTGCATACACACGGTCTCCTCCCTCTCCTCTCTCTCCGTATATATCGCGGACAAGACGTACATACAAGAGCTTCGGCCATTGTCGCGTTCTTCACGGGAACGAGTCACGATCCGCTGTAAGCGCGGATCCTCCCGATACTTCTCGTCTTCCTGGACACCCTTTACTTTCTTCGAATGCATGTAACCCTCCGCACTCGTGTGCACCACGTGTCCGTATATATATGTGCGAGCTGCAAAAGGTGATTTATCGACGTGTTGGGGGAATTTAACGACCGACCGAGACTCGCTACAGGCGTTGTGTTTCTTTTTTTTTCTCTCTTTGCTGTCTAGCTGCTGGTTGCAGCAGTGGATGAAAAGCGAATTTCGTTTTTGCACCGAGCTGTTGATGCCGTGCAGCGCTGGACTTTTGGCGGCGTTGTACCGGTATGTACGTGGCCTGTGCCACGATGTTTCGTGACGGGAATCCGTTATGAGGAGATTTTAGAAGTTCGATAAGGACCTTTCGTTTATTACGTATAGGCGACACGTTTAATATTTAATTTTGTGGGAGAGGAGCTCTGGCTTAGATGCGATGTTGTATTTGCCGAGCAATAATTGGATGGAATTTTTTTTTTTTGAGATCGTTTGAGTTTCTGGCTGTTGATGATCGTAGCTGGTTTAGACGTTCGATTGTGTTGAGCTTTCTCTTTGAAGTAAAAATAAAGACTTAAATTTGTATTACGGCTCTGATGATTGTCGACTATATCCTGATTGTGTGAAGAAAAACTTGAGTTTAGATTTGCGCTGGAATTGTAGGATGAGATCATTTTGTTTGCTTACTTTGAAGTATGTTCGGCGATGGATGGCGAATGTTGCAGAAATATCATTTTTTTATGCCAACATAAAGGTATAATTTAATACATTAACAGTATTACTATTTAGAGTATAATAGGAGATTTGTTTTATCCCTACTAGAAGGAAAAGTTTGGACTAGATCTATAAAAGGTGGATATTCGCAAAATACATTTTTAAGACGTTTATTTTTTATGAAGTTATTCGAAAGCATAAAAGTCAATATTTCAATTTCAATAGCTTATTATGTTCCGAATAATATAATATTTTTTATACAATCATCATTGAAACTTACTTTTATTTTTATATCGTATCATTCTACTTTTAGGACACGCAATTATACAGAAATATTAATAAATATTATATTTGATAGCCTTTCACTTACCTTCATGATATTTCATGGTCATTCTTAAAACAAATAAATAGGTGCCGTTAATCGGTCAGTGAGCTTTGTACGGTAGAGGTCAACCATAAAAATAGATACTGTGATAATTTTAATTTAACGATGAAAATAATGCTTTCCCTTTTCTAAGTGCACCCATTCAGCTTAACGATACAATTAAAATGTAATATAAAACATCGTCTAAACAGAGAAATTATTGTATTTCAAATTTTATTCTGGCATATATTTACAACTTTAACCTTTCTTTCAAACCGTCATTAAAAGCACAATCAAAATCCAGCAGTACAAGGCAAATCAGCTCGTATTTCTTCATCGTTATAAAGATTTTTCTAGCTTCTACGAAAAGTAACGCCTGACGAGCAAGTTTGTGAAAAGTAGACGGTAATTACATTTTAACACCCCTTGAAAAATTAAAACCCCAACTTGAAAAATTAAAACAATGTTTATAGAATCAGCAAAAACAATATCAGAAACTGTACCCCATATATCCACCAATTAAACAAACATCAAAGTATAAGCCGCTCGGTATTGAACGATACCGAAAAAGCTATAACACGTCTGTCCGCGAAAGGTCAGAAGATTACAAAAATACAGTACAATTAAAACACGAAACAACAAAAAACGTAAAAAATACAACAAAAAAGCAAATAAAAACAAATGAAAAAGATGTAGCCTCGTTTTTCACATCTCCGGATTCGACTGCAAGTGCGCATGTGTGTCTGGGTAGATTGAAACTGAATGGATGTGTATTGAAACTGAAAAAATGTCAATATATATTTGTCCAGTTGAATCTCCAGATGAATCTCCAGGTGGGTTTTTTCACCAGTGTACATATATACGGGGACTCGATTCCGCAACGATGTACTCGCATTCACACGCATATACATCCTACGGCCTTTCGCTCATCGGCTGACCTCAAGCCACGACCCGCGCGTTCCTTCCCTCTACATATACATTATACATATACATATACAGAGCTCGCGCGCACCGCACACAGGTTTTCCGCATTGGAAAGTGCACGTATATATACCGGCTAGAATTCCGTGTGTATACCCACCTGAAATTTGCCTCGTGCGCGGCTATGATTGCGGCTGCAGCAGCTACGTATACTACATGCACCGGAGCCACGACTCGGATCGCGTGTTCTGGAACGTTTGCCGATCCGCGATGATAACGGGTGGAGCGCGGTGTTGATTGTTTGATGACGGCTTATAGCCGAGCGCACGGTTGGGCTGTACAGTTCCACCGAGTGTGTCTGCGGAGTGGCGCCTCCTTCGAGATAAAACCAGATCTTGTCTTTTTGCGCTTTGCTTTCTTTTCCCTTTTCGAGTAAGCATAGGTGATGCGTCTTTTTGCTGCGGTGGAGGCTTTTTCTCCGAATTTTACATTGGCTCTTGTTTTACCTGTTGAGGATTTCATTTCAAAGGGTGTGCGAAAGTCGAAATTATCAATTGTTCGACAGCTGAGGAAGAATAATTTAAATGTTTTCTATTAGAAGTAGCGTTTAAGTAGATACAATCAGGGATGATACGACGAAAAAAATAGAGTTAAGTAATAACAGGAGAATACGGTAAAACACTGATTTTCAGCTTTTCCCTTAATTAGGGACGACATTTTTTTTAATTTCATATTTTTTACGTCCTAAGAGATGACACTAACAGTTTTGTTTTCCTCCCGAACGAATGTAAAAGGTTTATTCGTCATCTCCGCATTCGTAATCATTCTATATATAAAAATAAAAACTCGCAGAAAAACACAATATAATACAGCAAACTGACGACACTTCGAACGGCCGATGAGCCAACGCGAATCGTCATAACAATATTTTAGCTAATAGTTTAATCGCGACTTTCGGGACGGCCGTGTCGCAATAACGGCATTGTTCGCGAGTGAAGCAATATTCCATTTGGGCAATATAACATAGAAGCTCCTCCTCGTACCAACAACATCGCCACCTTAAATCCTGGAATTATCAGCTCTGTAACAGTCATGCGGCAGCAGGAGGTTATATATATATAGAAAGTTGGAGAGGAAACGAGAAAAAAATCCTGAGCGACCGAACCTCTCTCGCATATTATAGAGTCATGTGCGGCGGGCGGCATCGTAATGAATCGGCGAACGCTCCCACGCTTTTTCGAAAAGCGTCAACAATGAATTTCGCCGCGATGCGTACATTATAATATATACACGTATACCCTCGAGCGCGAGTCTATGTATGTATACACACGCGGTGGCATGTGCACGAAAAGTGAAAACGTCCCGGCGCGTGTAGCCACGCGATCCTACGATAATACGCTCTCGCCGTGGTACACAGAGGAAACAGATATGTATGCGGTAGCGAAACGAGAGAGAGACAGAGAGAGAGAGAACACGATCGCGCGTGAACGCTATTATGTAGCATCTTCTTCGGGATACTATTTGCGTTCTTTTCTTGCGCGCGCGGACGCCCACGTCGCTAATGCCCAAACACAGAGAGAATTGCGCAAATTTTCCAGAGAATTTCTCTTATTTCACCGCGTACTGCCGCTGCTGCTGCTGCTGCGGTTGTTGCGGGATGTATCGGCGACGCATACGTTATACGTGAGTATTTCTGGTGATAGGCATCGCGGATTGGCGCGTGCTCGGCTCTTTTATTTTTTTCACGTGTACGTGGCTTTTGGATGTAGTTTCGCGTGTGTTTTGGGTTTAGAGGAGGACCTTTTGCGGACTGCGGTGCGGTATAAGCGGACTTTATCGGGCCTGGAGATCTGTTATTGGGAAATGACGTTATCGAGCGCTCGGGGAAAAACAATGGTTTTTATTGTTTCCTCGATGCCTCTGGTATATATTCTGGAAACGTTTTGCTCTTCTGTGTTTTCTATTCGTTGGTATTCCTCGCGGTTTTTATTGGAACGATGAGATTAGACGATTGATTATTTTCAAAAATATCCGTGAATCTTATTATTTTGTGCATGGAATAGTAATACCTATAGTAATGATTTAGAAAGTGTCGACTCGAATTGAATAATTTTTGGAGAAAACAATGCAAAAGTACACTTTTTGAGCGATATTAAAACAATTCTTAATATATTATACTGTATTAATTTTTACTTTTCACAGAAAGGTAGTGTTTTGAAATATTATATATATTATATATATTGATTGATTTGAAATTAAATTTCTTTTAAAATATTATTATTTTATCAAGCGATAGAAAAACAAAATGATCGATTCTTTTACATTTATGTATTTTTTAATTTTCTTTTATCCACGCTTAACGCGAACCATCAGCTGTAAATTATCCATGAAATAACTATCCCTGAAGACATTGTCAAACATAAATAACTGGACAATCTTCGAACCTCTAGATTATTATTCGGTAAAACTATCTCGATATCCTTGCAATTTCCCGTAGAAAAAACATCGTGTCTTTAAACCATCATCCCGCGCGTTTGTGAAACATAATAATAAACGAATACAATTATTTCACATTTTCAAGTACCCGTGCTTTCTCCGCAATGCGAGCGACAAAATAAACTTGCACCATTAATCAATCAATCAATCAATAATTCATACATAGACTCGCGCGCACGTATCCCAACGTTTTCCCATCCGCGTCTCTCGTGCACTTTTCCTTGCGGCCTTGCTCTCCTCCATAGCGAAACAACAATCAGCCGATACAACGACTTTCTCCACACCCAAAAAACAAGGCTTTCGGCGAACCTTTCCCGGGGCCTCGAATCTCGAGCATCATCTAATAAGCCCTATAAATTATAAATCCGCCCCTCGGCGCCGCCGGAGCTCCGGACAGCCCGTCACGTTGTCCGCGCGTACAGACCCGTTGCGTAAATCTCCTTTGCATTTGCATCTTCCGCGATCCGTGCCGATAATGTGTATATATATAAGATTCACGCTAAAGTCAGAGAGAGAGAGAGAGAATGAGAGAATCGATGAAGGACGCTTTTATTCATGCTGTATAGCGTGTCACGTGTTTCTCTTAGTTCGCGTTAAGGTTAAACGAGAGAGGCTTTAACGAGGCACTGCGACACCTCGCTTGTTTCTCACGCCACGTGCTTTAGGCTAACAAGTTTGGAAGATGGCCCGAGGGGCACGTTGCACGCGGGAAACTCTTGCGAATGCCGGTTTTCAGGGTTGTTATAGCGACTGGTTAGATTGGCGAGCGAGTAATTTCATTGGGTATGGAGGTTCGGTGTGGGATCCTGTATAAGGATTGATAAGAAGAGGGTAAAAAATCGTAAGCGGATATAGTCATTAGGAGGAACGATGGGATATTCACTCGCACGTGTCCAAATAATATATATTGATTTTTACAAATTTGAGTTTAGCTCCGCGCGTAAAAATACAGTCCTATTTTTGCTAATCGAGTTATCCCGAGTTTAAAATATTCATATTTTGGATCTAAATATCGAATCCTATTTTAGGGAGCAGCAAAGCCGTCTCTGTAGCAAAGTTGCTTATACATACATTCATTCTGCATGATGTACGTTTCCGTAACTCAAATTTAATAAAAAATGGGATATATCAACATGGTCTTTCTTAAACTAAGATATTGATAAGCACTTTACAGTTTGAATTCGAATTTAAATTTTATCAATGTATTATTGAAACCCTACTACCTATGTAATAAAAATATCTAGACTGGCTTCTTGCGGCTGCCGTTAAATATTGAATTGACTTCCGTTACATCTGTGACAGTTAATATCGAATAGAGCCAACATATAGAATATTTAAATGTCTGTTATATCAATCCCCTCTATTTTCGAAACCGTATCCAAGCACCTGACAAAAATGTTCCAATTCACAAAACCATCTGCTCTACCATTTCTCCCAAAATCACTACCTTCCAACCTCTTCTCAACACAAAAAAAGGAGTCTATCACACGAACTCATCTTCCTAGTTCTCGCTACTCCCGAAGTTGCGCAGCGCGTGCGCGCGAACTAAAGCAAAAAAGGAAAAAAACCGAATAGAGCAATCGTCTCTGCGCGCAGAAAAATCCAAAGCAAACATAACATAACAGAAGCCCCGCGCACATATAATTATCCACTCGGTATTCCGAGATATCCGCGCCTCGTGGTACTTTCACGAAAATTCGCGAGTTCCATACGAGCAACTTTCTATCCGCCGTATACAGTAGGTACATATCGAAAGCTCCTCCCGCGCGAAAATCCATCCGCGGCCTCCTTCTTTCGCTGAGGCGAATAATGTTAGGGGCGCGCGAAAGCAAATTGGAGTGGGCCGGTGAAGTTTGAGGGGATCGGCCGCGTCTCGAGCCTTCCGAGTTGCGAAACCGCAAGAGCCTTCGGCGAGCGTTTGACGAGCTGCTGCTGGATATAATCCTCGACGATGATTAGGGGCTATCCGCGGTGCCGATGAGCTTGCCGATTTCTTTTCTACGTACAGCGAGAAATTTCGAGCTTTGACTTCCTCGTACCAGTGCCTCGTGATGGCATTTACGTGTCTTATCGTTTGCTTGGGCGTGAGCACATTGTCGAAAATCGGTGTTTGCGCAATTTAATTACACTTTGATTGAATTTACTCAATAACCCAGAACGCAAAAGTAACCGAACGACCATTTAATGTCCACTCAATGAGGACAGCTTATGCGGATAAGCATCTCTTAATCCCAGCGTATAGACTCCCTAAAGCAACTGTACATCGCTCCTGGTTTAATGGACCATCCACTCAATAATATCTCGGCTAAATCAGAACGCCAAAGCACGTGTGTGTGTATGCGAACGACGAGCGACTTTCTTCGGTAGAAAGAATCCCGCCGTATGTAATTAGCTGTATACCGGGAATATATCGCGTAACGTTTCGTAATAATCCCGCCGCCGCACATTATACACACGCACGGCTGAACTCGCGCGTACAACACACATAATATCTACGTGTTATATGCATCTCGATCGCGGTTCATACGACGTACATGTATACCACTCCTCTATGGAGTAAATCCATTTGTTCGAATGCGAGCGATTTCTTCTTCTTAGTCTTTTTTTCTTTGTTGACTACTTGTTCTTTTTGGCAGTTCTACGACTGTCTATTTTAGAATTTTAGAATGCACACGCGCCGATTGTATATTTTTGCTCGGGCTGCATCTCTGTTTGGTTTTTCAGGTACTTTATATACGTGCTTTGCACCCTATAGAGGATTTTCGATTGTTTTGCGTTGGATAGACCAAACAATTTGAGTAGCTGGGATGATTCATTAGCTCGACGTTATTCCAATCTCTGATATAAGTAGGTATACGGTTTTTAGGAAACGAGCTGGGAAACGAGTGTATCCTATTTCCATTGTAGTTTACGCGATTCGAGAGGATTTTAAAGTAAAAATAGCAACAGTGTTTCCATATTCTTATTTTTTGAAGAAAGCATGTTTCTACATACATAATTGTCTAATATAAAGTATAAAATAGCAATCGCTTAAAACTATTAATCTTTTAGCCACTTTTGTACAGCGACCGTAACGAGTATAAATAAAGAATTACTGTAACCTGATTCAGGAAGTAAATAATAGTTAATGTAGCTTTTGATAATGAAGTAAGCCCTGGGGTAGAGGATAATGATGTGTACACTAATGTATAAATTTCGCATTGTTGTGTTGTGCCAATATTTTCTGTGCGGACTAAAAATCCTAAGTGATTGTTCGGGATGAATGCGCGTGCAAAAACACTACTATACAACAAAAAAAAACAAAAAAAAACAACGATCGATATTTATATACAGACTTACGTAAGGCAGATTTTGTAGATCGGAATCGCGTTTTGAAAAGTGGGTCCCAGTTTACTACAAAGGTAACGTTTTGCCAGATCTTTTTTACGGATTATCGCTTTATAACGGTCCTTTGCTTACGGAGAATTATACACACAGTGATGTTAGTAGCCGGGAGCTAAAAGAGTCCATTGTGTAAGAAATTATTGCAGCGGCAAGATTCTCTCTCTCTCTCTAAGCATTGTAATTAATCGAATTTTGAGTGAAAAAGTTTTTTTCTTTAGGCGACGTATTACCGAGCGCACAAAAAAGTCTGATATAATGTATTACGGGTTTGCCGGTCTATTATCCTTTACAAATTTAAAAAAGTAGGTTATCGATAATAAGCTGCGTAGCGCGTGTAAGCTTTGTAATGTATACGGATCTCGAGTTGCGGTAATGACGTGCTTATAAGTGCGATTAGGTATACGATGTCCAATTAATGCGTCGATCGGTAATGAAGCAACTTTCTTCATTTGCTTACACGTTAATGTCACGCGTACGATATTACACACGACGTGCACCAGTCTCGTATGACAGTATTATAGATGCGATTGGCTAGCAAAATCAGTTTTCTTCTTGAATTTTTGTTTTTCCACGAATAAATTATTGTTAATTAAAGTAAAGTTGTATTCAACCGAGCGAGCGTCCCTTGACACTCTTGTAACTGGAAACTATAGCTTCGTTATATTTTCAAAATTCCTGTTTGTTAAGAGATAGAGGCTCACTTATGTTATACTCTTAAAGTACAGTAAGGTAAAGTAAAATAAGTTTGATTGTACGGACACTTCACCTATACTAGAAATAAGAAATCTATATAGTTGGCGGAAAAAAGCGCTATCGTACTGCGTACGAATTGCGTAGTGCATGAAACGGTAACGCATTTTAGTTTATTAAAGGGAAGTCGAGAAGTCCGTTTGACAGAGTTGAGTCCGGCAGTTGTAAGGACTGGAAGAGCTTGCTTTTGCACGAAATCCAGAGAGAACATATATATTTTTCATAAGTAATGAATGATCGTTTAATATGACACAGAATGAATGTATGGGCAATTGGTGTTAAACTGTTTGATAATATGATCAAATTATTATGATTAATTTCCAGTTAAAATGAATCTTTGTTCTAACTTTGTGTACTCTTAATAATATACTTCTGATTGTCCGAGAAAAACGTTGAAAAACATTGTAGGCCACCGTCTAGGGAAATGGTTTACTCTATGATGTTATCACAACGTTGTATCAATGTTGTGCAAACAACTTATCCATCTTTCGGTGGGAACGTTGAGATAAGGTTGGAAAAACAGTTATTGGTAAGAGAACCTTTCACTTGATACAAACGAATTATTTCAGTTGGTGGTCAAGTACTAGCCATTTATTGCTACATTTATTTTAATGCATGAGCTATCAATCTGTAAAATGCAAATTCTTAAATTCTCGATATGCATCATCTAATGAGTTGGCTAGAGTCTGTTTATCATAGCGATATTCCTCACCAATGCAATATATTCAAACTAAAAATTCTCACCGTCACTTCTCGCAAAACTTTTTTGGTAAAAATATTTGGTTTTGTTCTACCATCTATAAAATCATAGGATTTACTAAGACTTCTTGTTAAGTATAATCATTATAAGCAGCCGTTATCGTCCTCATTTTAAGAATAAAAGGAGAGCATAGGATCTCCGCCACCGATAAGTCATCCTTTCCGTTTTTTCGCTATGTCGGGTGTAAGACAGCAAGAAGCTGTATCGATGACTCGGGAGAATCATCTCATAATGAAAACGGTTTCGGCTCACAAATCATCCTCGTGCTTTATAACGCACGCCGATACACACGCGCCGCTGCGCGATAAATCGTCATTTTTTCTTCCTCCTCTCCACACACACACACATCACGCACACACACACACGTAACATCTAAACTAGAATCATTATACTCGCTCGCGAGGCCTCCTAAACGAACATCTCCACGAAGATGAGCTCCCGCGGGCTCTGCACTTGTACTGTAGATATATATATATATATCCTATACACACACGCTTACGTAAACGCAGAATAAAGGAATATAACCAGGCGCGCGACACTGCGTCCTGCTGCACGTGTGCGCATCTGCACATATTACCGTCTCTCGCAACAGAGGATGCGCCGCTGCGGTGTACAATATGCACCGAGTCGACCTATCCTTAAACGGGAAATGCCCACTTTTTCTTCAAGAGCTTGTAACATTGCTGTGCACGTGTGTGTATGTGTGTGTGTGTGTGTGTGTGTGTGAGGTACAAAGATGCCATCTCACACTGTCGGAATTGCCTTGGCGCTTTCTCCGAGGTACTCAGGCTACGCCGACCGATATTATTTATAGATGCACGAAGAGCATCGGTAACCGTTCCTTCTTATTCGCCTTCTTTCTCTCTCTCTTTCTCGCCCGATACTTACTTTATGCGCGTGTATTCGAGGTGTGCGCGAGAATTCGACGTCGGTTCCGTTGTAGCACAGCGAGCCATAAATTCTGCCGTCCAAGTGGAGTCGCGCGGCTTGATGGGCCGGTGACGCGCGCCTCGTTTAGCGATGACGTTTCGCCGATAAAACGACGACGCGCGGTTGCGATGCTCGAATTCTTTCGCGAGCGGGGCCTCCTTGACTCGCGCCTGGTGCCGGACCCCGCGCAACAGAGAGAGAGAGAGAGAGAGAGAGAGAGACCGAGATGTATCGGCTTATATAAAGAGAGTCGTGGCGTTCGGGACTAATTAGATGGGACGCTCCGATAATGCGGCCGATGTATATACGTGTGTGGGTGTGTGTGTGTGTGTGTGTGCAGTTGGGAATGCCTGGGGGTTCTGTTTATGGGAGGGGATTAATAAATCGGTAGGTTCAATTGCGCTGTTTGTTATTCTGGCTATTGTGCTTAGCTACGAGTGCTTATAGAGATAGTGTTCTTTTTTAACTGAAAAGTCAGAGCAATTAGTTATTAAATTTAAAGCGATTCGATTGATTGGTATATAATATGTTTGGTTGAGATCTCAGCTATATAATAAGGTAGAGGAGAAAGACAGTTTTCAAGTCGTAATAAGAGTTATATTGTTTAAAGTTTTACACTTTTTTTTGCCCGATGCGGTGAAATTTTATTAATTCCATTTTCGTCTCGATAACAATACTTATTACTACGAATTTATATTCATCGGCATCTAATAATCGTAAATATTTAATTGTATTAAGTATACTTGTTAGTATATTGTAGTGTTTTTTTATTATAGATATCAGAATCATGATTTTTATCTCTATATTAACTTTGTTTTACACCATGAATATATCGAAAGTTGTTAAAGCGGTTAAGTGGTTTATGCAGTTGATTAATGATTACGTCTAAAGATTGAGTTTGAATGAAAGGCGCGATAATATAATAAATTACCCCACTTTTTTCACGTTTACCCTTTTATTGTGTGAGCTGAGATTTTAAAATACTCCTTATTGAATGTCTAAGCGTTAAAAGAAATTGTAATTCAATGAAAAATGTATTGTTCCTGATATCATGGCATTCCTAACACAATATCGATATCGGTTTTCTCTTAAATTTCAATAATAAATAGAAAAATTTGTATAAAATACCTACGTCAGTTCGGTAAAATCAACAAGCATAAATTAAATGGATCTTGTTGAACTTTTTTCATACTAAAAAGAGCGTGAAATATTTTATATAAAATTTCTACGATCACGATTTTTTTCCCGAAACCTTAAAAATGTCGAACAAAAATACACGAAAGCTGATCATTTCAATGCTCGAAACACAGGCATCAACTTTCTTCCGCTACACTTTTGCGTACTATCAAATTATTTGTTTCGCACAAGGGAAATCAAAAAAAGAAGTGGGTATAAACGGAAAGCTCTCTCGAACGGTCACGAGCGAGATAAACCTTTTCTAATCACCGCACAGCTCGCGCTCACAGGCGATCGAATCTATATATACATCCAGTTATAGTAAAGCCATCGATTCGCTTTATTATTTAAACATTATTTGCGGAGCGCAGAGCGCATTCCTTTCGCCTCAATCGAAATACACTGTATAACAGCGGCTTCACGATCGCCAGCCACGAAGTCCTCTCGTAGAAGCGCATACCGATCTTACTAGAAAAAAAAATAAACGATAACCGAGGATGTATATAATAGACCGGAGGAAGAGCTGCTGTTGCTGCAGGAACTGCGAGGGGTTATAAAACGTCGGGCTAAACTCTCGCTAAATCGATTGTTACGATCGCGGCACGAGCAGCGACGCTCGTTACATCCGCTATATACAGCGGCCTCTCTCTCTCTCTCTCTCTCTCTCTCGCCGAGACTCTTTTAACCCCTGCGCCCGCGATATTATTGCTCTCGTGATAACGATAAGTTTATGTGTGTATATGATCGCGGGAGCTGCTGCTGCTGCTGCTGCTGCTGAGCGGTTCTTATTCCTATTATCCTCCTGTTTCCGCCTGTATATATGCATAACTTGAGCGGTGCAGCGATGAAAGCTCAAGCGGCGTACTGCACGTTACGTGTTTATTGCGCACTTACACGTGTAATTGAGTGGTTAAGTCCGTGTATTGCGTGTGTATATATATGTACGTGCAGAATTACGAGTCGCTCGTCGTACGTCCACTGCAAGTGCGTTATATTTTACCGGGGCGAGCTTGTGTTTTAGCTTTCCTCGCAGCTGCGTGCGATTCTTCGTTTCTTTTCTGTCCGTAAGAAGGTGCCACAAACGCATTCGAACCCATTTGCATATATATTTTTCCGCGCTGCGCCAGTCCATCTTTCGCTTATATTTACGACCGTTACGTGCTGCAGGCAAAGAAGACGAGGCAAATGAAAACGTGACGTTTTTACAGCTGTTGCCCTATGGAAAAGCAGCTTTCGAAAAGGAGCGTATTTACCGTGGCTAATTTTGCCAAGCATTCCAGGATATCTGGGATGTATAATATAAAATCCGGGCGCGCGCTCGCGAAACGCGGAGAACGATCGGTTCTCACACATTCAGCAGCAGCTGTCAGATGGACGGGCTTATAGCTGCACAGCTCAATCCGCGGCCATCGTTACGATGGGCGGCCTTTGTTGATAGACCTCGCCAGATACCCAATACACGTGCTTTCACCTCTACACACAATAAATCGCTCTATACAGCTGTTGAACGGCGTAAACGCGTTGGACGCTTTGCATATATATTTAGTATAGTTTCTTTCCTCGTGGTCGAGGTATATAGGTAAGGCCGGAGTTTACAATATCGCCAGGCTGAATCATCTCCGTGGCGTGGTTTTGTCTTAACGAGGGATCGTTTTGCGGGCGCGTGCGCGGCTCGATTTTTTCCCCCGCGGATTCTTTGTTCCTGCGGCTTTTCCGAACGAGTACACAACAACTTGACGTGGGTATCTGACGTTTTCTTTCGTTTCTCCTTCGTTCTCCCGATTTTATACGGTATAGCGACGCATCGGCTGTTCTTCTCTGTTTGTTTTAATGATGGTTCGAGCGGAGGCCTTGAGTTGGGGGGGACGATTAGAGTTCGGTATATAGAACCTTGATGTTTCTCGTTGAGGATTTGTTTGTTGAAGCGGATCCTTGGACGAACGACTCAATTGTTTCTAAGAGCAGTTTCTGCGGTTTCCGATTACACGCGCCAGTTCTGCACGTATATAAGCGATCGCTTTTTCTCCGACGACTCGGATGCTTTCTTGAATTAGATAATTGACGGACCACTTAACTTGGTGCACTTTAATCCTGTATTTTTAGATTTCATGCATAAGCGATTACTTTCTCGATATTGTAAGTAAGTTGAAATTCTGACTTGAAAACTCGTGGAAATGATTTGCAAACTTTACTATAATTCCATTAATCAAAACGTACTGATTGTATTAAAATGCGTATTCTCGAGAAACTCTGAAGTTTACTCTGGTAGAAATGAAAATATTACGAATGACCAGTAGAGTAGGTAAACACTAAGTCAAATAGTCAGAATACTCCTTACATACTGCGATTCTAACGAGAAATTAATGGAGGAGTAACTTATGTAAAATAATGATTTGTCTTGTCGAGCCAGAGCAGCCAGATTCTCTCCCTCATGATTTAGCACCATATGACAAGATTCCCAGAGACTACGGATATTTTTAGCGATTTAGAATCTTGTTCCTGTTTAAAGCGTTTACAGCCCGTGTGTAATACATTTAAATAAATAAATTAATATAATACGTTAGTATATGCGAGAAAAAAGATTTTGACGCTTTAATTTTTAAATTAGAAAAAATGAACAATTCAGAATTTCGTGTATAGATATATGAAAAAATGTTGGGAACCAACGGCCGGTGATCGCGTTATCATTTTACTATTGTAATATTTCTCGCGAGCATCGGACTATTTGCAATCGAGGACCCGAAGTGTAGAATATCTTTATAGATAAACTAGCTAATTATGCAATACTTATTCACACGTATGAAAAACCGCAACGGCAACCTTTACAAACAAGATTACGCGGCTATCGCAAACCGGCATGGAATGAACGTGTTACAAAGAGAGAGAGAGAGAGAGAGAGAGAGAGAGAGAGAGAGAGAAAAGAAGAAAAAACTGTCGAAACTCGCGCATAGCCTATACGCACAGGTAGCGAGAGTAAAAAACGAGAATTCCGTCGTAACAATCGTATTATACGACTCGCGCACTAAACAAACACGTTTATATACATGCATAATGACGCGTGCAGCGCGAGCGCCCGCCACTCGGTGCGTTTTGCGCAATTTTTTTTCGTACACACACACGCGCACCAGCTACACGGAGCTCATTTGAATGAGAACTGTACCAATTGCGTTGCGCAAAGGCTGTAGTAGCGGTGGTACCTCGCGAGCCCGAGTTTCTCGATAAAAATCAAGAGCAGCGCGCTACTCCTTCGTTATGATCTATAAAGCCTTGTGTATACATACACGCGCACACATGTATATGCATATAGGCGCGTGCGGTTGCTACCGGAGCTATACACAGGCGAAAGGTGAGGGATCGAAGATGCGCGCGCTATGTGCCGGGTGTTACGCGCGTTCGGAGATCGCTACGGGATAGCGATTTGTTGGTCTGGCTGGAGCGTCTGTTATTTTTTTTTTGGGCGGGCGATTGTGAAGCGCGCGCCTGGAAGTTTTTTTCTCGCGCTTTTTTTTTCCATAGTCCGCTTCTCACGATAGCGACGCGATATTTGCTCATTCGTATACTTTGCTTGTAGAGATAGGTTGGGAATCGCGAAAAATTGATATTTTTGCTATAGACTAATTTTAAATGTACGTACGCGTTTTTAACAAGTGGTACCATTAGCTGCAAGGACCATACGATCACCGCCACCAAATTCAACGGCTAATCAATTAAATCGACGGTAAATAATCGCGCGATTCCCGATTTCTCCGCGCACGTAGATCTACACCAGATGTACAAAACTCCGACTTATAAGCGAGCCTAACGAACTTAAACCGCAGCGACAACCGCGCCAATTATAAATACAAAAACCCACTGTAGCACAGACTGTAGGCTGCAGTAGCAGCTGGAGAAATTCGTATTCCGGGAGCTTCTACATGCGAGCCATCGATGTACGAACTTACAAGGGGCCCGGACCAAAAAGGAGCATCGACTACGACGTGCAAGTCTGCTCGCACGGGAGGTGAAGAAGCCAGAGGTAGAGAAAAAGAGTGTAAAGGAAGGTGTACATACATGCACACATAACGAAAGTCCCGAGGTTTTCGCGCTATGTAGTCGAGCGACACTATGCACACACGATAAGATCGGCAAGAGAGGGTCTGGGGTATACCGGCAGTGCGCATAGGATGATTCGCTGACAAACCGCACGAGACGCATTGTGCCTGGCGCATGTCGTTATAAGAGCTGATGCTGTTTCGCCTGCCAGTCGCGCGCCGCGTATATTCGACTCTCTCTCGCGCGCGCGCTTTGTCTTCCTACTCCATCGAATCGCGAGACTTTGTCTTTTTTGTTTTCTTCCCATTTTTCGAGGAGTATTCGCGCTCGGCCTTTTTATTTTCGATCCTTTTTTCTCCCCTTTGGCTTTGGAAACCCGTGTATGCGTCTGTGTGTGTGCTTGTGTTTGCAGAGAGAGAGAGAGAGAGAGAGAGGATTGTTAGAGTCGTGATGGATCGCGCCAAGTCGTTTTGCATCGCGATCGCGTGTGTATGTACGTGTTTGTTTGTTTGTTTGTTTTGTCAGGTTTGCTTCTGTATCCTTACTTTCGCATACGAGGATTTGCAAGGTGGTTCGCGTACACTCGCTTTATTTATATAGTAATCTGGAAATGGAAAGTTTTGAAAATGGTCTGGAATATCGTGGCTGAGTTTGCTAAACGTTACCGTTGAATTGTCGCGGAAAGATAAAAGTCCGCTTTCGCCGCACTATTTAGTCAAATAAAATGTTGCATTGTATTTATTTCTTACATCATGACAAAACCAAAAAACCGTTGCACTATGCAAAATATAACAATAAACGATAATAGCATCGTAGATTCTAAAAGATCTAACTTAGCTAAAATAAATAGTTTTTGGTGTACGCACGTGAATGATCTATTATTCTAAGCTCGGCACTAGTTTATTTCAAGTATTCATCTTATCATATAAGAATAAGAGAAACAGAATTTTATCATCATTGTATCATCTACACATGTTACTTATTAGAAACCAATAAGTAAATTAAGCATTAATATGAAAATTCAATTGATAGTAAAACAAAATCTAACACAATTTATTATATAATATCGTGAATGACGTAAAAGAGGTATACCTCATCCCCAGATTATTTCCAAACAAAGCCAATCAACACGAGGCAGAGCTACGGAGCTAGATTTTCATTCAATTTCCATCAATGATAACTGTTCCTCCTCGAAATTAGCATATAATCCCGCTGTAAATCAAAAGCAATTACAGGTAAAATCGATCGATCGCTACTCGAGCCTATACTTAATCGTTCCTTCTACAGTCACAACAATGCGGAAAAAAAACTAGAAAAGGAGAAAAAAAGGGTGATGGTTCATGCAGACGCAGAATCGTACACAGTCACGTAGAGAGACGCAGCAAAGAGACAGAAAGAGAATAGACACGCGGCCGAGGGAGAGAGAGAGAGAGAGAGAGAGAGAGAGAGAGTTTTTCTCTTTGGACGAGAGACTTCCGGTGTCGAGAGTTGAGAGTTCGATTCGCTGCGCGATGTGCGCCCAGCTCTCTCTCTCTCTATCTGTCTCTCTCTGTCTCTCTCCGCGCGCACAGCGGTGAATTATCGCAATCAGCGGCGACCAACGCTCTCTTCTTGCGTGCCTCTTCCTGCAATTACCATCGATATTTAAACGTCCCTTTGGCAATGTTGAAACCCCCTCTATAGGCTTGGGTATACTATGCTCGAGTCGGTCGCTCTCACTGCACTATTAATCGTAACGCGCTTTGCTTTCGTTTCTGAATCACGCGCATATGGCTTTGTTTGGCCTCGCCGTGGACATAAGATGCACCGCTGGGTAGTACCTACATTGTATACGTATAAGAATAAAATTGGAATTGGAAATTTGATTAAGTTGTTGGTTCGAATTACCATTTGATTATTTATAATGCAGGTGTATGTGTACGTATAAGTTGACAATGGGAGTTATGTAAATTTTATAAGAGCACACGACGTCTGGTTTGAAAATAAGGGATAATAATGATTGGTGCAGGATGGCCAATGTTGTTGGTGCCTTTTCCACCGAAAGCCACGAAAATTAGAAAATTTCCACAGCCCCGTGCAGCGACGACGCGTCGTGCGCGCGAAATTTTATTTGCCATCCTCTCCGTAATACAAAGTATTCGAGAAAATTGCAGCAGCAGCAGCAGCAGGTGAAATAAACGATTTTTGCAGCTACATAATATAATAACTCGGCTTGGCGCTTTTACTCGGAGCTCGCACGTCGATATAGTATAGACCTTTTGCTGCGTTGCGCGCGCGCGCGTCGACAGTCGAGACGCAAAGAGAGAGAGAGAGAGAGAGACACACAGAGAGGATAGCAATTTTGCGCGTCGCATCGTTCGAGTCACGATTACGCGCAGAAGCTCGCTATATAGTCAAACGGTGTGCCGCAACTGTCGGGACATCTTTCCCATTAAATTTTACACCGATGCTTCTTGCTGCTGCTGATTTCGTTAATGAGGCGCCATGATGACTTGACCGAACTTTATCTCTTCGGAGCTTATAGTTTCTGCGGCTCCTCTCGTGTATAACTTATCGTTTTTCTATAGTGCTTTTTAGTTTCAAACGGTTCTGCGTATTGTTACGAGAAATTATAATGGAATTTGGAAAATATGCGCGTTATGCTCTTAAGTCGATGACTTATGCCGTTTTATCATTGTATAATTTAAATATACGCGTGTATAGAAATGTATTTTGTTTTATTCTTGGACATGTTCTTTTTCAACTTTCGCTAAATTCTAAACACACAAAAAAAAAGAATGGCAATTGGCCGTGATTCTAAATCGTTGTAAAGTATACAATCACATAAAGAATAATGTCCGGAAATGATGCGGCGCTTTACAAGTTAATCAACTGAGAGAAAAGTATAATGTGATAATTTTAAAAGTAAAAGTTACACCAAATTACTTTGATACAGTTTTTCTATACGTTTATCGAGCAGACGGTGCAAATGTAAAGTTCCAGTCGTTGACTTTGAATTATATAAACACTTATATCGGAAAAAGTTGTAAATGCGCAAGGAGTTCAACAAAACATCATTCAAAAGTATTCACAGTTTTTCTAAACTTTTAATTGATTCTTGGCCACAGACGAAAATCTGAAGCTGTATACTCAACGCAAAATAATTACAAAGAACTTGCACGCTTCGAAGTGCACAAGTAGTGTTTTGCGATAATTAGCCCGATTGATAAACGTCAGACGTCTTTCATCTTTTGCAATCTGCAACCAACGATTTTCGTCGCGCGCGCGCACACCGAACAGATGCGCCGGCGAAATTATCGAGTAGCGCAATACGAAAGAAGAAATTGCGAACTTTACTATAGTTCTTTTTTTCTTTTATTTTTTTTAATGGAAACTTCAAATTCAGCAGTGGAATTGAGAAACACTGGAATTGATTAATTGCACGTTTTCACAGTTGTAAAATGATTTCGAGCTGAAAGGTGAAATATTATTCTGATGGTACGGCTATAAAATGCGTTGATTGGTATACCTAATGGTCAAAAGTATGTTATAAGTTTTTAATAGGTTTGAAAATAAAATATAGCAGCTAAACCGTGTTGAAAGTAATAAACTAACGGTAAGTATATAAAATTTCAAATTTTCAAATATATTAGAACATTTATTCTATACTCGCCAACAAAAAGTTCACCGTATTCGACCATATTCCCGGAGCTAAAATTATATCACAAGCAACCGCGTCTAAAAAGAAAAGGGTTACAAACCGAGACACTCGAATGCTACAGACAGCCGCAACAAATTAATAAATTAAAAACATTACAAACACTTATGTATTGCTCGGCGCATTAATCATCGCTGCCTCGGCCCGAGCCGCATGACGAAAGCCAACGAGCCAACGATATAAATTATATTGCCGTAGGATTATTTATCGATGAAAACGTAAGTCTCTCCCTCCGCGGGTTCGAGTTGCTGGAAAAGCATCTCGATATCCGTAGAAACGCAGTACCGCACAGACACGCGAAAACATCCACTGCCGGGACAAAAATCCACCTCTCCTAAGCTTATCGATAATTAAGGCTCTGATTATAAACGTCAGGCTTTTTCGTGAATATATATCTCCCGCGCAGTCGCGCAATCACGGTAAATCATCGCTGCGGGGAGGTGAGCCGAAAGAACCAGCGACCGACCGACAAAAAGCGCAAAGACGCGCGCGTACCTAGAAACAAGAAGGCAAACGAAAAAAATATCCGTCACCACTGAACTATTCGTCTCGCACTTTATTCAATTAAGTCGTAAAGCGAAAATCTTTAATCTGCGGCAGTGGCGGCGGCGGCGATTCCTTTTTTTCTCTCTCTCTCTCTCTCTCTTTCTCTCTCTCGTACACTCCCTTCTGGCAGTGCAGCAGCTCTTCGCCTCGTCTTCCCTTTTTCAAGCTTTTTTTTTTAATGCGCGCCGCACTGCACAATCGTAAATCTGCTTTGTAATAACGGCGATTACTATAGTAGTAGTCTTTCTCTCTCTGTTTCTCTCTCGCTTACGCCACTGCCGGAGAGGAGCACTTTGCGAGCGGCTTTTCTTCGCGAGCTCTCGCGTGACTCGCTTCTGAATACTGTGCATTTATTCGGGCGCCGGTCGTCGCGTCATAGTTCCTCCGCCGACGCTCCGCTTGCTTTTTCTGCTGTTTCGCGATTCTTTCTTCCTCCGTTGCCGATGCTTCTTCCATCTTTTTCCCCTTACGTGTAACGTGTCTAGGCTTTTCACTCTGGCTGAACGATAATGAATGCAGAGGGAGGCTTTTGACGCATTGTTACTATTTTGAAAGTGTAATCGGCTGGGAATCAGCGACGATGGAGATGATGAAAATTTTCAGTCCAGATTTTTAACATTTTTGCTTATTTATGCAATGTAAATATTTGGATTTAAAAGTTTAATTGATTTTCTTTATCAAATGGAATTTTATAAAGTTGATCGCCCATACTTTTATCGATATTTTGATAATTTAATCTTGATAGAGGCACTTGTAAGGAACGATACGGATAATAGCCGTTTCAAACAATTGAAATACAAATTTCGATACAGCGAACTTACGTTTAACTACTTGTAATTGAAGCCCTAAAAATAAATTGAAGATGTCAAGAAATTCTATTCCCAGGGCAATAATACATTTACTAGGGCAAAAGCAACGATGCATCCATCGGCAGCAAACAGGAGAAACGGGCAATATTGCAGGTATCTCGTCGGTTGTTGCGCAACCGCGGTATACAACCTATCCCGAAGCGCGAAAAGCATCTCTCGTGCTTTTCGCCAATCCATTTGATTCGTTACAACGATCACCGATAAGGAAAACACAACGAGCCAGACTCGATCCTACCTCGTACAATCCACCTTCCGCGAACAAATAATAATACAGACGAAAAAGAAACAACGCAGACGAGCAAAATTCCGCAGTCTCTTGTCTCTCGCGCGCCGAGCAAATTGTCATCCTACAAGTCCTGGCGCTCTTGAATACGCGCCTCATGAATTCCTAATTCACGAAAGTCGCGCGCGCGCGCGTGTGTGTGTGTGTACGTTACGCCGCTACGCTACCGTCCACCCGCTTTGCAAATACATTCTAACCTAGTATGCTTTACTATTCCTCCTACTGCAGCAGCAGCCTACATCTCCCTTCCTCCCACTCCAGCTACCTACATGCAACGTCGGTATATATGCGTTTCACCTGAAAAATGAAAAGAATCCCGTTAGGAGCGAGTGCAGCAGCCGGGAACCAACAAACAGAGAGAAAGAGAGAGAGAGAGAGAGAGAGAGAGAGAGGGAGCGAGCGAATGTTTACGTTGGTCGGGCGCGCGCGAGAAGGTCGCGGAAATGGAAAGAGCTTGCAAACTTAGACAAATGGCGCCTATCTTCTGCTTCTTCTTCCCTCTTCCGCCTCTTCTTTTTCGTGTAAAAACAACACACGCACACGCGCACACACACGCAATGCAGCGACATGCACGTTTTGATAAACGGCTTAATGCAATAAAATGGAGATTCGCTGTGACGTTGGGGAGGACACGGCGGAGAGGAAAATGACAGCTGCATTGTGAAGAGAAGGTATGCGACGCGAGTGGAGGTTGCACGGAGATATTTTCGTACAGAGAGTATGATGCGCGGTATAATAATATCGGTTTCAATGGATTGCGCTTATAGACACGAAACTGCACCCATTCGTTATTAATGCGCTGGAATTAATCAAATCTTATAAATGTGCGCTTTTGCAGTCTCTCCGTCTGCCCGTGTGTGCGCCTATACGCTTCTTTTTCTACAAACGTGGGCTTGGAGCGTGTTCCTACTTAACTGTGGGGAGAGAGGGATATGTCAGTCAAATGGAATGACGCGCTAAGACCTCGCACGGCTCGACTTGATAATAAAAAAAAATCCTTGTGTGACAATCGGCATTTATATATTTATATATACGATTTCGTAGGCAGCCTTTTTCCAGAAAACTATGACAAAACTGCTAAATTGACGCGATTAGAAAGTATTATGGTTATTATGCCCATTGTCTGTTATTTCATTTTCATTTCTTTTTTAATTTCATCATAACTAATGATTATTTAACGATATAAAGATAGAGATTAATTTTTGGTAAAAACTCTCTGCGACATCAGTGTTTAAGAATGCACAAGCGATAAGTGTAAGTCAAATCGGCAGCTATTCGAAAAACATTAGATAATATTACTTTTATATGACTTAAGTGGTATATATTGAATGACCATACGTTGTAAGTAATTTATTATTCTTTACTTAATAAAACATCATCAACGTTATTATTATGTTTATATCAACTAATAGATCAATAGATTAAGGAATAAAAAATTACCAATTTCGTCAATGAAAAAATTATTTAACTAACGATGGATCGCTTGAGTTTTCGAAAATGAACCCATAAATTTTAGAATCGGACAATAATAAATTGTGGATTAAACTTGGAAAAAATGAAATAGGAAATTTTTTATTTCTTAACCTATTGATCTATTAGTTGATTAAACATAATAATAACGTTGTTGATGTTTTATTAAGTAAAGAATAAGTTACTTACAAGGTATGGTCATTCAAAATATACCACTTTCATGTAAAAGTAGTATTATCTATAATGTTTTTCTAATAATTGCCGATTTGACTAGCAAGTATCGCTTGTACATACTGCAGTGAACGAAAAACAATAACCAAATCAAAATAAGAATAAAACAAAGTCGCGGAAAAAAATTAAAAAAATTTCCTTTGAATGTGTTTTATTTGCATTTGAGCTTCCGCGAACTCCCTTTTCTATATACTTATGATGTAGCACAGAAAGAAAAGATGCCGTGATTGTGTCTCTCTTTTGACGGGTGCATTTATCTGTCGATATCGTTCTCTTTTTCTCCTTATGAGAATCATTGAAGAATGATGATGGCACACACTAACGCCGGTGACTGTCTATAAATCAGTTATTAAAAATGAGAGTCAAGCCAAGAGGTGAGAGAAAAAATATAATTGTTAAGTAATTATGGAATTATTCGATCGCGTTTTTAGCGTTGTGCCATTTGCAGGAAGATCGATGAAGTTTTAGTGGGGATATGGCAGCGATTAATTTCTATTACTAAACGTTCATTAACGATTACTTATTATATATACCGTAAAAGGACTTCAGAGGAATGGAAAAGTCGCGATAGCATTGAGTAATCGGGATTATTCGTGGATTTCAGTTAGCTGCATGCTTTCATTGCAGATTGATTTTCTTATAACTTTTTAATCGATTTTAAGTGGTCATTTATTGCGTTTCAATTTTGTAATGGAAAATTTGTTAAATGTTGGTGAAGAAACCAGGATGCTTTGATTGATGAATATTCTTTTTCAGTGGTGTTTTGCGAGGAGATTTAATCGACGTTTCAAAATATTGGCCAAATGTGCTTTAAAATGAACCTGAGAACTTTTCAATAGAGGTATATGTACGTGCAGTTTTTGTCCGTATCAATTGAACATGAATAACTTCAGCTTTACTTTATAGTTATAAAACTTCTGCACTTATCTTAACTTTTAGGTTAACAGAAAACGTTTGTTTCGATGATTGATTCAATAAAGAAAATAAGTAATCTCCTTTTCGTCATAGAAATTCCCACTGTAATCATGTAAGTATCTCCTCAATAAGAAATAAAATATATTAAGTACTATAATCAAATGCAATCGTGCGTAAAATCACATAATAAATGAAAAGCAACGTTTTACTTCTCTTTTTTTATAATGATGATGGGCTCATAAAATTTTTTTGTTTCAATTCAAATTAATATGAAATATTAAGGCAGATTATTTGTACTTTACATAATTTAGTAAAAGTATTATATATATATAAGATTTTAAATAATAAAAGTAAAGAATCATATTAATGTATTATAGTCGGACAGATTCCCATTTTACCGATTCTTGCAATTAATGAAATATATAAAGTGGAGATTAATTTTTGGAAAAAACTCTGCCATTACCTCAGAAGTAATGTAAACATTACGTGCTTCAAGTTTCATGAATGAGGATGGAATTTCATGAAATTTCAACCACGTAATGTTTATATCACTTCTGAGGTAATGGCAGAGTTTTTTCCAAAAATTAATCTCCACTTTATATATTTCATTAAATGCAAGAATAGGTAAAGTGGGAATCCGGTCGACTACAGCACATCCTCTTACCTATTCCATACTAAAGATATGTAGTCTCATGAATCGTTATCAATCGAATGCAATTATAACAGTTACATTCTCTGATAGCACCACGCTGTTTCCAACCGCTTATAAGAAAAATGTAAGAGTTTGAATGAAAATACTAGACAGATCTATATTGACTACAAGTTGAACATTACATTTTCAAAGCTGAACATCATGTCTTCAAATTGACCAATCATCCTATTAATCCTAATACCTATACATACATCGACGAATATCAAAAAGATTCTTTACGAACTCACTTTGTTTGACAGCTACTCTAGAAAGAGAAAAAGTAACACGAGAAAGAACAAAAAAGAAACTATACGTGGAAGACGAGCGGCTTGGTATAAATTGATGAGATCGCGATGAACTTTTTCTTTCCATTCAGGGACACAATGTAATCGAAAGACAATGGCATCGTAGCTCCTTCGTCGTAATCAGCCGGTAATGTCGATTATGAAGCATTACGAGAAGGAGAGCGAGAGAGAGAGAGAGAGAGAAAGAGCCTTTCGATCGTTTGACGATCAATCGATCGATCTCAGGCTCCAGCTTGTAATGATGGGCATTTTTCCTCTTTATAATCTATGCACGAGAAGATATTTACGAAATTATAGAACAATGATGCTCCACGTAGCTGATGATGGGACGACGATATGTTAGCTGGTCTTGGATCGGATGATGCATCTGGCGTGCTTCCTCTCGGCGGAGATTTCTTGGTTTGATTTTTGACGAGGCAAAATCAGCGGGATGTAGTTTCGCATTGTTTTTTTGTATACCATTGGCCTACATATTTATTAGGCAGAGGTCCTGTGCTAAATGAACTAAATAAACCCGTAACGTTTTTATATGTAAAAATAATATTACATCAAATTATGAAGACAATTTGTGTGAGAGCTATGGATAGATTTTATTGTAGTTTTTGAAAAAAAAAAAGTACGTATCACTTTTGTGCAACGCTGTACACTAATCTACGTTCATTAATTGACTTATACCGTTGTTATTTTAAATAATAAAATAAATGTATAAATAAAAATATAATAAATATATTTTATTAAACGTATTGTTTCAATTACATCATTTTTACAAGATCCACTGCGAATAAAGACTGCGTTCGAGGAAGTCAAGGAATAAAAATGCAAGACTCGCGTCAAATCGCTTCTCAACTAAATGCTGAGTTAGATACGTCAGTTTAATGATGCTTACACGCGTTTTTCTTCTCATTCACCCCTTCCCACGTTATATCATGTATACAGTATCACGAATATATCGAGTTAATTATAAGAATATGAAAGATCTGTAATATCTATAGTTACTCCAAAAAATAGTTGTAGGTTTATTTCAAAAAGACATGTACATATCGACATTACGTATCAAAAATAAGACATGACGGTCACGTGATTAGCAAGTTCTGTTTAATTTTCTTTTGTTAGGGCATCGAGCGAGGATATCTGCAACAAGGCATCAGCTGGAATTTCAATGAAATAACTCAGATTAAAATTGCGATACAGAATAAATGGTGATTGATTATTTAAACGTAGAATTCAATGCGTTTTAATATTTAAAGTTCATAAATCCTATAATAGAAAGGAAGGCTAAAAGCCGATAGTATACTAAATTGAAAACTATTAAATTTTAACTTCGCTTACATTATTTAATCGTAAAAGCATCGTAAAATCATTATTTAAAGTTATCTTTCTTATCGATTCAATGCAGTCGTTGTAAGTAATTAACTTCTATAGAATAATCCAAATGAAAAGTTGATTAACGAGCATTTAATCCAGCCGGTGCACGGCAAAGATTCTAAAACGAATCATGCTTAAGTTGACGAAAGAAACAATCAGGAAAACGTATTACCGTGCGCTTCACGTGGTATGCGCAACGCGAGCTGTTAAGTTCGTCCTCGCGAGGCGTCGTTAGGGCTGGTATCATCAGCGGCGCCTCCTCGCTTTTAAGATGTACTTGCAGCGCTCCTTCTTCGTCATTTGTCGCCAGCATTTTCCCGCTTGCTTGGCCACCCGCGTCACGCAGGCCCGGGGATTCTGGCGCAGCATCCTCAGGAAGAATAAAATAAAACCGTTCACTTGGGGTTTCTTGCAACGCCTCTTCTTCTTGCAGGCCATCGTTGACTGGTTAACCCCTATGCAGTCCCTCTGTAAAATTTTCGTCTCTTCTTGCTTTAGTATATACGAACTAGGGCAAGGCTGTTGCGGAAATTGAATTTGCTTATGTTTTGAATTCGAGCATGTAATTGATAATAATTTAGGAAATTCTCTTCTAAGTCGATGATGAAAGTTTTATTAGTAAACTCGTTCTTAATGAATGAGGTTATGAATGAAATTAAAAAAATAAATGATTTCCGATTTATTTAAACTCGATCAAAATTTCAATATATATATATATATATCCAAGATTCAATATCAAGAGATATATTTGTATTTAAACAAGTTCAGCAGTTATCACTCAATTCGATAACTAAATTAACAAAACGAAAAAAAAATTATATTACGGGAGAGAGAATTTACATTTCAAAAATCGTAACCTAAATAAATTGTTCCAAGACTCAATATGAAAAGATATATTTGTATTTTAACAAGTCCAGCAGTTACCACTCAATTCAATAATTCGATCAACAAAACTAATTAAAGTTTTATATTACGAGAGAGAAAATTTATATTCCAAAAATCGTAGCCTAAATAAATTGTTTATAAGAAATACATCTGTTGTCAAGAGTTTGAGGTTGACAGGAAAATATTTATGACCGATTCAAAAAATGTATCGTTGCGCGAACATTTAATAATAAATATACACGGCACAAAGCGACAAAATGCAAATCCACTGTTGAAACTTTTTATTTACCTTTTAGACTTCCCGAAAGATACTGCACTGGTCTTTTTCCCAGGAGGTTCCTCCCGTTTTCTCTGCTTAACGCAGCTCACGACAAATTTTGTCTGACCGGATCTATCTCGCGGAGATTTTTTCGCTCTTGTCACATGGTTCAACGAAAAATTACTGGGAATTTTCGCTTGGTCAATGGATCAGAAGAGTTGGATTTCTACCGTTTTCCTTACGATTTTAAAACGATGGAGATAATTTTGCCGGTTGACGTGTGTTGCTCATCCCCGCGTATCCGAAAGTGATGGTCTTCTGTTGACGAAACAGCGAAGACTCTGTTATGCCGTGGTTTCTATAGGTAACGCCGCGGTTCACGCGTATTTCACGCTGTTGACTTCAATTTTCATGAACCCCGCGTTCTAACTATAAAGATCGACAGGAGGGTTATGTACTTGTTCTAAATTTTTGTGGTCAGCTGAAAACCTGAAACATTGAAAATTGACATGCAATTAGAAATAAAATTGAAAATTTACTTAGTCCAGAATAAATAACGATTGTCTGTTACATAGAGTGCATTAAAGTAAAATAGGTATTATTTTTTTAAGCCTTCAGTAATTTTAAAAAGTTGTAATATATTTTTAGTGAGTAATTATTCACGCGTTAAAAAAAACTTTAAAAACAAAATTAAAAAAAATTATAGTACGATATGTGTATACAATATGTATTTGTTCATGCTGTAATTCGCATGTGCTACAGGTACAAGCTTCAATTACAATACGCAGGATGAAAGTCATTGAATTTCCTCCTACACACATTTAGTGCTTGATGATCGATAAATACACGTGCAGTCTTAAGGCAAAAAGTATATAGGTAATAAGATGAAATTAATATCAATAACAGAAACTTTCATTGGGTAATTAGGCTCCATTGTGCTATTCTATAGAAAAATAATATATACTCGTGATAATTTACGATGCAGAAACCAATCAATTTTTCACGTCCATGTATAGAATCGCTGATTTTCTCCGATGAATGTCAAACGTAGGACGAAGCTTATTGAATACAATTAATTTTGATGATTTTTATGGGATTATATAATTTTAATCAACGAAGAGCTTATGGATTATTAAAAATAATTAACTATTAAACATCTAAACAAATGTTTTGTTATTAAAAGAATATTAATGCTTTCGTAATATAATCTTCAATAATTAAATAACATTACAAAACTGAGAATATGATGAAATATTTTGTTAAAATGAAAATTATTATACGGTACCTTAAAAATATAGTATACATATTACAATATATAGATACGCACAAGATGTGTAAATATATCATTGATGACATATATTTTTAAATTGGATAATTTTATAAAGAATCATTAATATAAATATTTCATTTATTGATCCTCATGGAACTCAAGACAAATAAATAAAATAAAAATTAAATTATTAATTGTTTATTAATCGACGTTTCGGGGGCTTAAAACATATGTCCCCTGTTATATCCATCTCATTTATAACGTTAATAAATAATAGTTGATCGAAGTATGAGTAGGATACTCCTAGACATTGGTGGGCAAAGTTGGGAGACGTCGTTGCGCGGTGGGGAGGTTATACCTCTCGCTGAACTTCGGCATAATGCCGTGTGCTACCTCCTTGTCTCGCATGGTGTGCTAATAGATCATTGTTGGATTTGGACTCTGTTTTCCTTCCGTGACTGCAGAGGTTTCCCCTATTTCCCCTAATTTACTTCTATAGCTTCTCTTTTCCCTCTTTCTAGATTTCAGAATATTCTTTTCGATTTTAAACTGCAGTTTCGAGTTTCAACTGCATGACTATATATTAGATAGTACATTGATGTCCTCAAGTACGTTAGCATATACCTATATTGGTTTTAAATAATTTTAAATCTCGATATTATACAACGTTTATATTCGAGCCAATATTATTTTCCGCCAATTTTTTTTCCAGCTTATATGACGTTTTGATTAGTAGCGATTTTGACGAGTATAGACCAAATTACTTTGAAAAAAAAAATTATTTTTTGCTATTTATAATTATTCACCGCATATTATTGAAACACTGAAATATTATATATTATAGAATCGCATTTTTTATTATGTTCACACGCTTTAGAATTTATCGCGAAGTAAATTAACACTCATAAAAATTTAGAGAGATAGATAATCGATATTCAACTTTTTTTTACTTAATTTAAAAATTAATAAGCGAAATTTTAAATTGGATTTTAGATATGAGATTTAAAATATTTTTATACAATGTTGCCAATACGGTCATAAAACAGCTCCTATCAGGGAAGAGGCAAAATTTGACATTAACCTACAATTATATTTTTTATGATTAGATAAATAAAGTTCTCTGAAAGTTTTATCAGAGAAATATCAATAATTTGAAAAAAAAGCTTAAACTAACGCATATTTGGTAAAGAAAGCACTTTTTGCCACCGCTTTAAAAATGTAATGCTTTAAAGTGCGCCACGATAGAGCGACAAATCTCCCCGTTTCCCTCTCCCTTTTTTTCCATCAATTTTCCATATATACCCGCAGTGCGCAACAGAACCTATAGACCGAAAGGGAACTCATTGAGAATTAATAAGCCAATATCCTCCCGGTGCACAATGAACGGCTCTCCCGGCATCGCATATATAGGCAAACTCGAAGCGGAAGGTATAGCGTGCGGTACATCTCGTGATGCTTTCTCTCCGCCACGCCAACGCTTATACGTATATACGACGGCGTAGCCATCGACTTGTGCACCGGCGTTTTTTGTCCGTGTACATGCTCGTATAACGTCCTGCGCCTATTGGGAATGACGGCGATGATAATCATCGCGCAGGAGGATCGAGGAGGAGAGTTTGAATTGAATCGCGCGGTGGTGATGCCGCCGCTGCTGCTGCTGCACGACGTCACGGCATTTTACTCATTGTTGGAGCCGTGAAGTCTTTGCGATTTTCGATACGTGTGTTGCCTCGAATGTTTGAGTAATGGGTTTTACACGTTTTAGTAGGTGGATTTTGATAGCGATTGCGCCGCGGCGCTCGTTTATTTCCATTCATTGTGAACCAGGTGTACGGTTATGTGTGTATGTATAGGTTTTATTCTGGCGCGTCTCTCGTATAGGCTTTACGCTGGATTGTATGAATCGTTTGAATTTTTACGCGAAGCTTCGATTCGTCAGTGGATGTTCATTTGCATCTTTTCTCGACTCGTAGTGGGATTCCTGAAATTTTCCGAAGGAGAATAGTACTATAAATATACTATAAAATGATTTTCCAAACTTTTTAATTTTCATTTTTTGTTATCAATAACACCGGTATCTTCCTCCACCGAGTTTGAAAACGCAAACCTTGTAACCATCAATCACCGATTCACCAGCGTGAGAAAACTTCTCGAAACGCACAAGGCACAAAAAGAAAACCGAGGTAGAATGAAAACGAAGAACGAGTCAACTTAATTTGGCGAAAAGC
This sequence comes from Megastigmus dorsalis, assembly GCA_900490025.1. NCBI lineage: Eukaryota > Metazoa > Arthropoda > Insecta > Hymenoptera > Megastigmidae > Megastigmus > Megastigmus dorsalis. The sequence continues at coordinate 47,396 of UELU01139003.1, forward strand.
TCGACAATTTCGTAGGCCGCTAATGGCATTTCATACCAGCAGCGGCGCATCCTCCGCGACTCTATAAACTGGCGCAACCTGCGACAAAACAATATAACAGTTATTACAAAGTTCGACGTTTTCTTTCAGCCGGGCCCGAAAAACCGCCTATACTTAAATTGTATAAGAAGAGTCGTCGTGGAGGCCGATTGTTCTCTTCTCTCTGTATATATATATATCGCGGATAAAAATCGCGCGCGACTCGAGCTGCAGCAGCGTCGAGGAGCGTGAGGAATGCTGAGGTCGGGCGACGGCAGCGGGCGACGGCGGCGGGCGAATAATGCGGTTTTGCGCTTCTCCAGCCGCATGATTTTTGTCTGCCGAGAGCGATTCGTCTTTTTCTACTTTTCTCTCTCTCTCTCTCTCTATTTCTCGACTACTGCCATCAGCCATTATGGACCGAGTGTTTCGGCATCGCTCTGGTGGGTGCGCGCGCGCGCTTTCAGACCCCCGCGAAAGATGTGACGAAAATTCCCTGGAAGACGCCTTATATCGAGCGCCGAACTTTTGCGGTTGGCTCTTTTATGCTGTGTCGAGGATTTATGAGACTCGAGTGCCGATGTGGGTTTTACGTTCTCGTTTTTCTTTCCGGTTATTCGAAGAACGAGGGGATTTTTACTTGGACAAGTCATCCTGATAATAACCAATCGACGATAAAAAAGGCTTATGATAACAATTCCAGACTAATTTTTCTATATTATATGTTTAATAAAATTTAGGTTTAGGTACAGGTTTGATTTTAATCGATGCTTTAGTTGATGATAATAGGTATTAAAAAAGGAAACAAGGAGGCATCCCCGCGTCAAAATGGTTTGTATCTCCAATATATTGGTGAACAAGCGAGCTTTATTATTTGAAAGTTCACTCGTGAAACTATTTTAACTCATTCATACGAACTCCTTCTTAAACGTATTGTTTTACCTGACACCAATAATTGTACACACAGGTTTACGCGCGCTAGGAATAATAAGGCAGTAATGCGAGAAATCCATTCGTTCTGTGTGAATTCACTACGAGTAATGTTATGTGTGTAGGTATGCATGCGTCACTTTTTGTAAAAGACACAGATTATGATCAATGAAATATACAGCGTTTCATATACAATCCATTCGTTTCGAAAATTTTCGTAACTTTCTATCTGATACGTCGATTATTGTTACAACCACAGCGTTTAATCATTGTGAAGTTTATTTATCTTGCGGGTACATAAATTTCGAACGAAAAAAAAAATTATGTAAGGACATACAAGTGAGATAAGTGCCATTTGAAGAGATATTTGTCTGCGTTTTTTGCGATGATTAAACGGTATATGTTTGATTACCGTGTAATGCATCCAGCCGCTTTTTTTTTATTTTGAGAATCCTTCAATGCAAGAGAGTGTGATCGTTATGTAAATATGCTCGAACCGTTGAGATTGCAATTAACATGACCATTTAAAATTTCATCATTTTTATTTTCTTTAGAATGATTTATTATAGTTGTAATTTAGAAGATTAGGTACTTAATATGGTTCATTTAAATTTTTTTTGCAGATCTTAGACAATTAATGCAATATTAATTAATGATGATTGCACATGATAATATGTGAAATTGACATTTTACTACCCGTCAGATATTTTATTATTTATAAATAGAACTTTTATATTTCATTAATAATAATCAATCGATAAAATTTATTTATTATAAACATTCTACTTCTATTGCGTTTATAAAATTTTCTATGCAAAGACACACGGTACGTATATGTCATAGCATCATAGCCACTCAGCGGAACTTGTGAAACCGCAACAACTTCCAAATCCCAGCTATACTTTTTCTATTGTCTTCCTTTTTCACTACTCCAATCACAATATTCCCATTCGCTTATATAACTCCTCGTGTCTCCGCTCCAGATCTGCTAATCTATTTATTAGAAATATTCGTTCGATACATACGCGTCCAGAAATGCGTTTATCACATAGTTACGAGTTCGGTTACCATTGTCTTTCGTAATCCAGGTTCTTTTCGTAACCCAGATGAATCATATGTAAGACGCATCGGGTAGCTGTATCTCGCGATATTCCGAGATTACCAGCGGCGGCGCCACACCTAATAATTATTGTGAAAATCCACTTTGCTCCTTCCTACCGTATTACGTATGGTGTGTTGGATTTACATACACGTTACGCTCGCTCACCTCGTCAATTATCCTTTGTCCCCCTTTTTCATCGAGATTCCGCGATTATCATCCGGATCTTATACAGTACAATAATAACGCTTTCATTTATGACCAACTTTCTTTCGTTTCACACGTTTCATTTTTTGTTCGAGAGGAATATTCCACTTGAAAAATGATAGGAGAGATGTTATAATTGCTGGTTCCGAGCTCAACCAGGATGATTCGATATTAATATTCTTGGCATACTCATTTCCGTCTTTTAGGATTTTCTATATATAAGCGACCATCATTTCAGCTAACGAGTATGGTGCAGATAAAAGAATCTTATTTTATACGAGTGTCTGGCATATCTTCATAAAAGATATTGATTTTCGCAAGAGACCTAAAGAGAGAGAGAGAGAGAGAGAGAGAGAGAGAGAGCGAGAGAGCAAAGCGGCAGAGTTACATACGGTAGTGATCGCACAATTAAACCGCTTTAATTTTTCACGGCGAATATCGTGCCAGAAAGAATCTCCTCTGCGCGCTTTTATATATATAAAAGTCACTTAGGGGGGTCGCGGAGCCCTTTTATCTTTCTCGAGCCACGGGTCCCGCGCCCGCGTTAATCTTGCGCATAATGAGTTTACGAGGCCGCTACTGTGTATGAATGAGTTCCGGGGGCTTAACGAATCTAGGGATATAACCGTTTTATTTCTCTTCTCTTACTGCGGGGTTTCTCATTCGATCGCGGCCTGGATGGCGAGTACGAGCTTACTGCTGTTAAACGTCGTCTGTACGTGTGTGTGTGTGTGTGTGTGTGTGTGTGTGTAAGTGCCGCGGCTCTTGTTTTACATCGAACAATGCGCTTTTTGTCTATACCGCAGCACGTACAAGGGGTTTTTTCGCGTTAAAATGCACGTACGATTGTTGTGTGCATTATTGCCGTTGTTTGTTCCTCTCTCGAGAGTGCGTTGTACTTTAATAGCTAGAACGAAGGATCTATTGTACGTAGGAACGTGTATGGGCATAAAGTTCGCGAACAAAACTAAGAGGTGTTCCTTGAGAGATATTTTTCAGAATTCCGAAGAGACGATGGAGCACTTTGAACGAGAATGCGTAAAACGCGAGGTTGGGAAATCTTTACCGCGAGGATGACATTTTCAGAATGGGAATTTATTTTTGTCTCAGGTGCGCGAATCGTGTCGATGTGTGTGGGCATGGAGCCTTCTATAATGATTTACGAGTTGCGATTCTTCGAAGCTCGGAGTGCGGCGCCTCTTTTCATATTTCCAGCAATCCTAAAATAGTTGCACAATGCGCACTTTAGTTTTTTCACATTTATTACAAATTCCATGTATTTATAATAAATTGTATTTAAAAAGCTAATTCGTTTCACAATTGTGCGCGCTAGTCTGAATTCGTTCGTTCGAAATTCTCTTATTGTGCAAAGTGCTAATGGAAATGTGGTTTATACCGGCTTATATTTAAAATGATTGACATTCCGTTCAATTAGCGGCATTAGTTGTAAAATAATCAGTGTATAAATGATGATCAGCTAATGTATATGTGTAATCTGGCATCTTTAAGAATTCATAGCGGCTACTGTAAAGTAATCCCTTTCACATGCAGATATATCAAAACATGCAACTTAAACAATACGCTTTTCTAATTCATCCAAAAAGAACAGCTACTTAGATTGAACTATAATATAAAAACTAGCTACAATTTCTCGATCGCTAATGCTCCCTCGCATAATTTGTACTATGTTAAAGTTAAGACTGGACATCAAAGAATGGGACACCGGAGACGAAGAGTAGTTTAACGAATAAGAAGATATAAGCTATTCTCTATCAGATTAATGTATTTTATTAATATTTCTCGTGTTCACGACAAGAAGAAAATTACCATGAACGCACATCACAAAGATAATGTTACACAATCATCCGCAAATTTAAAAGCTGGCAATATTCTGCATACGCTAATATAGTTTTACGAGCGCGTGAAATACGTCACTTTACGGTTCCCCATCCCGCGAGCATTGACGAATTTTTCACATAATGGCGACGACGTGAATACATAGTGTCTTACATAAAATACTTTGTCTTATAAATTTTCTATATACTCGCGTCGAATTTGTCTGGCCGAGCGTATGTATATACGACGGCGCGGAGGAGAAAACGCTGATGGTTGTTTTGGCGTGCACATTGGCTTTCTAAAGAGGAGTGAATTACCGATTCTCTTTTCGCTTTGGTACTAATCGATCTGTGCACATGCATCGAGAGTAGGTATATGGGAAGGGAGAGAATATGGTGAATCGGTCGTCTTGATCTTTTTGAAAGAGAGCCATGTGAAGAACTGAGAAAACTGTTATTAGAGGTTGAGTGCAGCTGTATGCATTGAATGGAGCAGGGGAAAATTTGTTGTGTTCCGTTATGCGCATCTCTATCGTCTCTTGCTTTAAGATATTATTTCCATGCCATTATTACTTTAGTAAAGTTGTTTCAGTTATACATGCAGTTAATTCTGATATTAGTGAGTGACATCTGTAAGAAACGATTGCGCAACATATTCGTTCAGTATTAAACGCCAGCAAATTATCTCGAATGCGTATAAGAAAAAGTATACCGATGTGCTTACAAGCTCATGTTATTGTTATTTTTTGTTGATTGTAAATACAAAGAATACACGGCAATTGAAAATTCCTAACAACATCGATTTACCGCGCGCTTACCCAACATTTTTTACGCCCCAAATTTTCCAGTATTGTGCAAAACAACGCGCTTTAGCATTGATTAACGTTTATCGTCTCGGCAGGGCAATATATTCCAGAAATCACGAATGATCCAACGATCCCGCACACCGAATGATCTATCCCCCTAATTTATTATAATCGTAAACTTTTCCAGAAATCCACCGCGTCACTTCTCGATATCCATCAGCTCTTTTATTCGCCGATAATTTGCGCGTTTACGACACTCACACACACACACACACACGCAGAAACGAAAATAAAACGTATAGTACGCGCGCATACGATTTAGCAATATATCGTCTAGGCTTCAGCAGCGCTCCCGCGGCATATTAAATTAAATCAGCGAAGTGCCGCGACGGCAAAAACAACACACGCGCTCGTGCACCTAATATACAAATTCACCGAATACCCTAGAGCCGCGGCAGCCGAGGCAATTTGAGTTTTGAAAATATAATAGGCGCAAGTGACGCTTTATATTCCCAAATGAAGCGCATCTCCCGCGAACCATTATATACAGCCATCATAGCCGCCCGGCCAATTGTTGCGCACATATCTAATAATACAAGATGGAAGTCCCGGATAGCTATATATATATATGCGGCGGCTCTTCGGACTGCGCCTCGACGTGTGTCGCGCGGTGACGGTTGCGATGTTTCTAAAAGGGACTTTGCTCTCTCTCTCTCTCTCTCTTTCTTTCTCTCCCATAATGTGTGTACACGCCTCCAATTTGCTCGTAATTTCGTCGGCGCGCGTCATACACAAACATGTACATGTACATTCGTTGGCAGTAAAATTCGCGCAGATTGGATTCTCCGCAAGCGCGAGGCGGGCCCCCGTCGTCGGAAATTATGTTAATAACGCGCGCGCGTTTAATTGGGGTGGGCCCCCCCTCCTCTCCGCGTGCACGCGACCGCCTGGGCTTTATTAAATTTGCGGTTTTCGTAATTCGTCGGAGCGCACACAACAACTCTCTGCTTTTGATCTCACTCTTTTATTTTGGTTTTTTCGTTGCTTGCATTGTGAGCAGCGCAATGCCAGAGAAAGAGAAATAGAGAGAGAGAGAGAGAGGGAGAGAGAGTTTGAGTGAGAGCGTGCATTAAAATCTCGACGGCGCGCTCGTTTTACAATGATTTTATTAACGGAATATATATAATATATTTCAGTGCGCCGCCGTCGCCGCGTTATGTGTGGCAATATATTAAGTGCGCTAAATAAGTCTCTCGTGTAAGGCTTCTTCGTTTGAGTGGGAAAGAGAGAGAGAGAGAGAGAGAGAGAGAGAGAGAGAGAAGGAATGTCTGAAGATCTCGCGCGGGTATACGCGAATCGCCATTGTATACTCTTTTTTTTTTCTTCACCCGCCGGATAATTGGGATGTGCGGTTTCGGAGTCGCGCGCGGATGAATCATTTGCTTCGAAAGCGCCGCGACTGCAGTGTTTCGACAGAACATTACCGAATTAGCAGCTCTCTGAAAGGCTTCCTCTTCTTTTTTTATACCTTTTGTGTATATTACACTTTATGCACAATAATCTGTTTATACTCGCACGATGAGCCGCTGGTGAAATTCTTACACAAACAGCGAATCCGCGCGCTAATTATTATTCCGTCTCATTGATGGGCTATTTGAGCGTCTTTTCATTCTCAAGGACGATTCATTTTGCAAAATCGACCAGGCCGATCGCTCATCCTTTTACTTTTCAAGAATTGTGCCAAAGACAGTAGCTGTCAAACCCACAGGTTGATTCTTTTTTTTTCCCTCAATTTATCAAGCGATCCTCTGCAAGCACCAATTAAAACCGCCTTTAAACTCCAATTACCAAGCTTGTAATTGCACTGGCAAATTGCGCAATTCGCAGTGTATTATATATGTATACCGACTAAGATGGCGGGATGAGTATAATCACGAAATTTCAATGGCCGCTAATTACAAAGTTCACGGGCCAGTTGGTCAGGGGGAGCGCGCGGCCGTAAACAAACAGCGGAGCAACAGCGGAGCAACAGCGGATGTAGCTGCACGTGACACGTATACACGGACAAAGAGAGAGACCGAGAGAATGAGAGAGAGAGAGAGAGAGAGAAAGAGAGAGAGAGAGAGAGAGAGAAAGAGAGAGAGAGAGGACTTCCTTAAAACGTAGACTCGAGCAGAGATTCTCTGCTGCTGGTGTACGAGAGCTTCGGGAAGAAAACCAGAGAGTTGGACTCGTTCTCGGATGCACGTGAGCCTTTATTAAGAGTGCCAGTGGAGAAGGAGATTTGATTTCTTTTTTTCTCCAAGTTTTCAAATTATATTTGCAGACATAATAATAACGAGTATATTGTTACGTATTAAAAAATTAGCAATTACTTTACGATAAGGACAATAATTCAATTCTTATGTAAACTCTGGATTAAATGTTCTTGTCTTTCATGACCACCGGAATGCGCTCAACTATTCTATTTATACAATATTATAATTATATTAGTTTCAGTAAATTGTATAATATGGTAATAATATAATATAGTAATTAAATTTAGAAATAAGCAACTTAATAACATCTCCCCTGAGGAATATCTCTGCCAGAGATAGAGCACATATCACCACACCCTAGTCCAAAGAAGAAAGAAAAAAGGAAAAGACGAAGAGAAGGAGACAAAAAAAAAGGAGGCGAGCGCCTTAAAAGCCGAGCATCGCGATGTATACATATATAAAGAATCGAGGAGGAGTTCGTATCTGCATCGTCACGCCAGCCCCCCCCCCCCAAGTTTAAAAAGTGACTATCAAACGTCAGCGCCAAGCCCATTTCAACTTTGGCGAACTATCGATATTCGGCGTGCCCCCCCCCCCACCCCCCGTATAAGTCGCGCTCGCGTGTACCTGACGTCGTCGGGCCCTCCTAAACACTTTGCACCGCTTCCTTCTCCTCCTGCAGCAACAAAAAGGACGAGGAGGGGATATATAGGGGAGGAAGAAAAGCGTCGGGACAGCCATCACCTACTGCTCCATTTGCAAAGCTTCTTCTTCTTCTTCTTCTTCCGAGGGTTGGTAGAGCGCGAGGTTCGTCGCAACTTTTCATCGCGCGCCCGCGGAGCCTAGCTCGACCGACTCACTTTATACCGGCCGAGATCCGGTTTTGCCAGAGCGAAACTTCCCCGATATTGTCCCCTGGTTTTATTTTCCGGACGTGACGAGAGAGCCGGCGTCGTTCGTTCGATTCTCTCCTTTTTCCGAATACACAAGCGAGCTTTGAAGGAATAAGGTCACGTCTACGCCTGCCTGCCTCGAAGCTCCGCTCCTCCTCGCTTCGCGCGATGTCTTTTTAATAGGATGAATAATGAAACGAGTCGCGGAAAAGAAATTCTTATTTGAAAACTTCTTTACGCGCCGGTGGTGTATTTTCCTTTATGCTCATTCCTCGCTTCTTCTCTCTTTTTTTTTAGCGCTTCGTCTCTTTATTCGCCAAATAAAATGATTTTTTACACATTTTACTAACAGAAATAATGCAAAAATAATCATCCAAAAAATTTAAACATAAATGGCACATCCGAAGAAGATTAGAGATTTGACAACCAGAATATCGATAGACAAGACACTCAAGATACTGAAGCTACTTAAGAGTAGCAAAATGCAACATTAATAAACCTCAAGGAGGTATTTTGACAAATCATGACAAATTATGTGCCCTAGAGTGTCATTGAATATATGTGTATTGTCCCCACAGGGCGAGAAGAAATTATAACTTGAAATCACTAAAATAGTGCAGCCCGATCAAGTTAATGCGAAATTCGTTTAGTTATAAGCCATTTAGATATTATTATTAAACAGTTTAATCATTTTTGTTATACAATTGGATCGCGATACGAGAAATGTATATTATGTATTTATATGTATATTGGTTGTGCCGTGAGACTGATAGCGAAATGGTGTGCGTGTTTCCTGACTATGTAACTGTAAGAGATATTTAACTATTCAATAAATATTTCATTTTAATTTTAAATAATATGTCCTTTGATTATAAAAAAACCTGCAGCAGTTATTGTGATTTTTGGTGATTATCAACTTCGATACACAGATATCCAATCTATCTAGGTATCCGAATTGAGTGTCAGTGAACAAAAGCAAACCTTTATCAAATTATACTTATTCTTTTCTTTTAAATAATCAATAAATTAGCTAAAAATTGAAACTGTAAATATATAGTAAATGATCAACTATCATTTCAGTAAGTACCTAGCTCTGGTAAAGATACCTACTTATATAAATTAACGAACAAAAATTAATTTTTTGAAAATAATAATTGAACAAAACCAGATAACCTAACATTTCTTTAATTAGATTATACGGAAAATCAAAGTATTTAAGCGTGAAAAACGAAAAAAAGTGATTTGTAAAATGTTAAACATAATATTAAAGAAGCTATAAATGCAATCCCTATTGCACTTTCTTCTCAACTGTCCTTAAAAAAATAAAAATGTTGAACCAAGGTAGGGATTACAATTAATACAAAAAAAGAAAAGAATCGTCGCTTCCTCAAAGAATGAAATAACAGCACCGACGAGAATGCGAAACCAATCATATGAAGCATTCGCAATTACATTCATGGCAAGACACACAACAGATCTTATTATATATTACAATATTTCACGCGCGACATGTTTTCCTTCGTAATTAACTAACATTTAACATCTGCTTCGCAAAGGTTTTTTTTATTTTATAATACATCAATATGTACATAAACAAAATAATATATTTAAACTAAACTTGTTCTTTTACTATAGATACGAATACCTATGTTAATATACGTCCCTAACATATAGCCATATTTTATTCGGACAAATCGTGCCATCACAGTTGAGCGGTTAAAGCATGCCATCTTAGCTGAGAAATTAAAATGTATAATATAAGG